>VZTY01006789.1:15168-113058 GCA_013400935.1 Turnix velox | reverse complement strand
CAACACAAACTATTCTATGATTCTATGATTCTATAACATAGTGGTGTTTAAGTCCATTTAGCTTATAAAGCGAAAAAGATACAAAACTTTACAAGATGAGTGTTGAAGTCTTATCTTTAGTAAATAATCCCAGATCTCTATAATTGAGCACAGGGCACAGAATTGTCTTAATGGATTTCATCAATTTATCAGACAGTATGGAAAGAGTTAAACTCAGATAGTTCCAAGGGGGTATTAGCATTTAATTTCTGCTTAAGAAAATGTATATAACAGACAAACAGGAGGTTTTAGCACATTTCCAACTCCGATGTATGTTGTTTATACCTAAATAAATGACCTTGATTTTTTTTTATTATTATTACCTCGTCATTCTAGCACACCTTTATAGAGTCCAGAGTCCAGACACATAAAACAACAAGTCTTTTTTTTCAAGAGAATAGTAAATAATTTAAATGAGGCAGTTAAAAATCTGAATACTACTACTATCTTCTGCCATTTCCCTCTGTTCTGGTGCACAACTGCTCTGGTGCTTCACAAGACTGCTCTAACCTGACATATTGTGGCCTGTTTCTTGTCAAGATCACCAANTATGTTGTTTATACCTAAATAAATACCTAAATAAATTACCTTGATTTTTTTTATTATTATTACCTCATCATTCTAGCACTCCTTTATAGAGTCCAGAGTCCAGACACATAAAACAACAAGTCTTTTTTTCAAGAGAATAGTAAATAATTTAAATGAGGCAGTTAAAAATCTGAATACTACTACTATCTTCTGCCATTTCCCTCTGTTCTGGTGCACAACTGCTCTGGTGCTTCACAAGAGTGCTCTAACCTGCACATGACATATTGTGGCCTGTTTCTTGTCAAGATCACCAAATGACCTAATGCCAGAGAGTGCATACAGCACTGTTTCCTGAAGAATTGATCTTCAGAGAGTCTGGCTGATATCTGAACCTGCTATGGTTCCTATTGTTAACACTATTTTTTGCGAAAGGCACTGAAACCAGTAACACTGCATGAAGGGCAGCAAACTCTGTCAGTAAAATTTTGCAATCACAAAATCCATCAAGTATTATGAATATGAAATGTAGGTTTGCAATATGTGTGTCAGAGTCTTTCCATCATCTTTAGAGACTTTGTCATTCTAGTTGCAAGTCAAATAATCTGATGTCCCGGACAAAACTAACATGACCTCTGTTTTCCTTTCCAAGCCTTTGCCCTAGGCTTCCTGTGTGATTCAGTCACACTTGCCCAGGTTTGACTCCAGAATACAGTTTTCCTCCAAGACTGTTTTAGATGCAGTACAGCTACAGGGATGGGTAATTTGCAGCTAGAATTTTAATCTTATCATTACTGCTGTAATGATAAGTATAATTTCTGAAAGGAGATGGCATTAATTACCATAGGCATGAATAACAGTAAAAGCCAGAAACAATAAGCAGTTGAATATGGTTACATAAATCTTAAATTTTACATTGTGAGGTCTTTTGGGACACAGTCCCATGCCAATTTCTGTGATTCTTTCTGTTTCTCTCACATGAATGAATCTTTTATTCTTCATTCTGTGAGACTATTTACTTGTGATTTGTGTTTCTAGGCTTTCATTGAGTTCTTTAAATATTTCAGATTTCCTCTACAGTCACAACAATAGAAACACAAAAAGTGATTCTACAATTAATTGAAATGAGTTAATTAAAATGTCATCTGACTTTTTATGGACACAATATGGTACATCAAGGAACAAAACAAAACAATGGTCCTTATTGCTAGCAATATTTCAACAGTGGCAAAGGGGAGAGAGAAATTAACTCTTCAGCCCATTGAAATTCCAAGATATCAAGGCAGACAAACTCTCCTAATAAAAAACGTTAATATCTCTGGCTTTATTCTGGAAGAAGACATTAAGTGAAAAAGCTTTACTTTATAGGAATGCTATCTTTTTTCTTAATACAAAGCATTTACCTCTTAAGGAAATAGCATTTTTAAGTAGAACCAAACCTATCTCCAACAGAAAAAATAAATACACAGAAAGCAGAAACAGAGCTTTTCATTTGCTTGACCTGCCTAATGCCTGGTTGCCTTGAAAACAGAGTCAGTCAAGCATCAATCTGTTCATTTTTACCATTTAATTCAGAGGCCTTCTGTAGCACCAGCACTGCTGGAAAACAGTCCAGGCATGATGGTATGAATCATGAATCTACTTCTATCACCATATCTGGGTTTCTCTGAAGGAAAGAGTTTTTGGCTGCCCTCAGAAGTCAACAGCCTAATTCAGCTCTGACTTCCTCCACCAAGGTCTTTCCCTAACAAATTCCATCACATTTACTTGCCTGGCCTGATCCTGAAGGAACACCACGCCTGAGCAAAACTGTGCACATACAGGTTTAATGCATATGAGAAACCTGAAATCTAATAAACTTGATACAGGCACAGGAAAGAGCTATTTTTCCCACCTTTCTTCTTGCTCTGCTTGCTTGCTCCTTATCTTTTGCCTATGCAACGTTCATGGCTGTCAGCAAAAGCAGATAAATGCCTAATCCGTGCCTAATGTAATCCACAGACAAACTACCCCTCAGCTGAATCTTTTTTAGTGCTCTTCTCCACACTAGCACAGAAGACATTCTTTAAAGTAGCCAGCAGCTCTTACTACTCAACTGAGTAGCCAACAAATACCTCGAGTAAACACTTCAGATTCAAATGCACCTTCTGGAAAAAAATGGCTTTAGTAATCATCAACAATGTTTAGGTCAGTTAAATCTTCTAAATCTGGAGCTGCTCCCACACAAGCCAAATTAACTCCTCTGAAAACTATTCAAGCAGCTAGTTCTAGTTAAGCATGAGGGCAGAATATTCTGTAACAATATCCAATTAATAAGGGCTACAGCTTTGCAACAAACTGATGTTAGACTGCCAGCATGAGGGTGGTGAAGGGAGTGAGTGGATGCTATATGGGAGCTCACAGAATCATAGAATGGTTGGTTTGGAAGGGACCATAAAGATCATCTAGTTCCAAACTCTCTGCCATGGGTAGGGACACATCCCCCTAGATCAGGTTGCTCAGTGCCTCATCCAACCTGGCCTTAAACACCTCCAGGGATTGAAGGGGCATCCACAGCCTCTCCGGACATCCTGTTCCAGTTTTCTGCTCTAATTTCATTCCTTTCCCTTTGTAAATATAAAGCCTATATTGCTTAGTAAAAAAACCCTATTCTTATTAAATGAAGAGACCAAAAGCCCCATAATTTTATTTTAACCTGAAAGTCTGAAGTAAACATATTCATCCTTGAAGCTAGCTGACATTAGTTCTTGACCTCACTAGTAAATTCAGAGAAAAGAAGTTTTACTAAGAATTCTTTTACTAAGAATTCATCAGATGGCAGCAGACAAAATTATTTTTCTTAAAGACAAATGGATGCACCTTCGGGAAAAGGCAAATTTCAAAGCTATTGAAGTCCATTGAAGTCACCTTAGTACAGGCAGACTCAGCTCAACATCTTTGCCTTCCTGTTTCTGCTAGATCTTCCAGTAACTCAGGAAACCAGCCAGTGGCTGTAAGTTGCAAGACAGCTGTAAATTGCCTCCATGCCCTGTCTTTATTTCGGGATGTTAGAGCCATGTCTTGAACTGCAGTGAGAACTTCTATAAGGGAACAAAGAGGTAAAACTGCCCAACAGCCTGGAAAGTGTTTGTTCAGTGTTTTGAAACATCACATGCCATCATTACTGGTGTGTGCTGGATAAGAAATCAAACATGTTTCCTATGGGGTTAGTAGTTGCAAAGTAAGTACTGAGCAAGTTTATTCTGCCATAACTCAGACAACTCATTGCAAGTTTAAATAGAAAAGTCAGGCACTGATTTAACAAAAAAACCTAAAATTACTGAGTCACTTCTTTCCCTCCAATAGCAACCCAAAGTGTCAAACATACTATCTGTAGCTGGCTCTTCAGCTTTGCCATAGCTTATAGATAATTTCTTTTATTTCCTCAGTAAAGTGTTGAATATTTTCCAGCAAAACTGCTTACCCATTTGGGCATCTTTCCTGCTTGTGGGTCATGATGGTGAAACTGCAGAACCAGCACTGTGACCACCACAGACAGACCAACGATGACCATGATGCTAGCAAAATATTGAGCTGAAGGTATAAGGAGAGCTTGGTTAGGAGATGGAAAAAACCCAAACAAATGCAAATATTCCTTGGGCACTATCCTGAGATCAACATTTCAACGGTGCTGCTTCACATGCAAATAGCCTCTTCTTCCACACTGGATTATTTTAGGCCTTTGAGGTCTTTAGTGGATCTGCTTCAGTGAAGGTCATAAATTGCTCAGTTTTTATTCCTAGAATGGAATATAGAGCTTCTGCTAAGGATTGTCTGCTGTCAGTAAAGCAAGAAATTGAGCTGATCAGATCCACTAAACAATAGCATCCTCAATCCTAGGCTACCTCCAGATGCCAGTAGAGATACTTGAGGCAAATGCTGTCCACACAGTGTCAGCAGACCCCCTCCCTCACCACACCAGTGCTCACAATGGATTAAACATATTTTTCAGAACTTTCCTCAGCATCAAGGCCAATTCTTTCCATTCCTATAAAAGCATACTACACCTTTGCTGAGTGCCAATTTCAGGCCTGCTACTGAGGAGATAAAAAAACCCCCAAAAACTTGAAAGTGGGACAAAATGACATCTTTGGAATGCAACTTGGTCAGGACGCCCTGGCCAGGGTCTGATAACTTTCAACAAGATAAGACAGAACACAAACACAAGATAAGACAGAATACAAAGACCCAGCTGTATAAACAAGATAACAAGATGCTGCAGTTTTGCTCCGTAATCAGGGACCATGAAAACTTGAGGTATCAGCAGAATCACCCCCAAAAGTATAAAGTTCATCCTGTATGTGCTTCAACATACAATGGCAGTGTGACCCCTAAACAACCACTGATCCATTTCTTCAAGATTGAGACAGGGCAAGAGGGCAGATCCCAACTAGTATATGAAAAGAGAACCTGTATTAGCAGCAATAAGACTTTGATGAACATACAGGTATCTCCTGATAAATGCTGTAATTTCAGGACCTAGGTGTGCACGTATGGATGAGCTATCCCCCTTGTTGCCCAGCACTGCAATAAGGAAGTCCCAGCTTATTGGATTTAAATGTGTTTCTATGTTTTGAAAGTCAGAATTTAGACTTCAAAATGTGTCTCCTAACTGGCAGTACACCTTCCCTGTGCCAGGAATGAGTTCGATGCACTGGAGTGTAATGTGGAATTGCCCACAAGGCTAAGGACATCTGAAGGCTGCTGTAACAAAAGACTAGGAAGAATTATGGTTGGCTGGTATGATGATGTGATGTGGAGAACAGCCTCTGGCCCCCATCTCTCCCTTTGGTAGCTTGCTGGAAAAGGCAGAAATTTCATAGAAGATCAAGGGTCAGTTCTGTTCCACTTCTGTTTAACACCTATTCCCACTGACCCTGCAGCAAAAAAACTTGTTCATAATGACAAAGTTTGCAGGCCTGCCTGAGAGAGGCATAACTTTCTGTGTCAAAATTAATTTCACAGTTGTATTGAAAGAACAGTCCCCAGGGTAAGGTGAATTCATAGGACTCTGCTGCACTTTCACATGAGAGAACAGAGTCAATAGCCAGGCAGAAGCAAAGCAAACCAAAACTCATTTTTCAGGGAAGCTGGATGATCTGTTTCTGGAGTGCTCCATGTAACAGAAGTAGAGTAGTGCTGATATCATTGGTTTAAGTACTGACAGAAGTCTTTAAGTAACTACTGATTCTATGCCTTTTGATGACACCAAAGACTTCAAAGGTTAAAAGCATCCATTTTAAATGGCTTTGGCTAGGATTTTCATGGGACCTGAGAAGAAGTAAATTATCTGACTGGCTGAAGACCTCTGAACATTTAATTACAAGATCTGGCTTCTTGGCAGCTGCATGTCTTCTTTGACAAAATACTTTGCAAGCACTACTTTCTCAGAGTGCTGAGCCAACTCAGAGTTCATTGCAGCCTTGATCTTAAGCTGAAGGTGTCCTTCTGCTGAGGCTTTTTTCTAGCTGTTTCTATATGTGGTTTTATACTCTGTACCACCTGAAGCCTGGACCAGGTAATACAGAAGCTTGGGATCGTTACAGCTGTAAAGAGCTGTGCAGTGTTTTCAAATTAAGGATTTTAGGGTCTGTCTATGTAGTCTGTCACACTCTTGTCCCAGTGGTGAGACTGAAGCACAGCAAACCAGATGAACACAGATCGATCAGCATATATCCCACCACAGAGTGGAATGGGAAGCAAACTTGCTAATTACTAAGGCTGGAAGATTAATGGTGACTTCTTAAAAAATAAAGCATCTTCCCCAAAGTTAGGACTGAGGTTTTGATTACTCCAGTAAGACAATAATGTAGGCTGAGAAAATGTTTATGAACTTTTGAAAGGCTTAAATTACAGAGTGGTGAACTGTACCTTCTGTCAGCAGCTAGATACATTGTCGAATGCTTGCTTTATTTCTACTGCCTGCAGTGTGTACTTTAGTCATGGATTGTATGCAAATATACAGCTTAGCTTAGAAGATGAGAATTAAACAGGTTGGGATTTTTCCTGTGGTTTAATATTTCTGTATTTTGCAAGGCAGAATAGGTTTATTTTCTCTGCTATGCTTCGAGGTCAGTGAATAAATAACTTTTTCCTCAATTCATAGTTGAGAAACTAATGCCCCATAAGTAAAGGGGTAATGAAAAGAGCAGATGCAATAATGACTCTCTGGCCCATGTTCCCATAGCTTTCAGAGTATGTTAAAAAAGCTCCAATGATACACTTGAATTTGCCTAATGTATATAAGGTTGCTCTTAGGGTAAACAGATCAGAAGAAAAATAAGTGAATGGATGAGGCAGAAGAATAAAGATAAATTTTCTCCAGCTATTAGCACCTTCAAAAGTTTTCTATGCAAGCAGATTCATGCAATGTGCTACTGAAAGCACTTTATGAACAAATTCAATTAATCCAGAGCCAAGGCTGAGTATACAGTATCCTACCTGTGCTTTTGTGTTATAGTATTTGGCGCGCTTGTGATCAGCCTACCCAAACCTCCATGGATTTTTTTGGTTTTTGATTCTGAATTCCCTCAGTTCCATCAGTTCATCTGATGCTTCCACAGCCTTTTTCTATCCATCATGTAGGTTCTTTTTATACAAGCAAAAAGGTAAGGCATGGAGATTTACTACCCCATTTCTAAAATGCCAGACTGCTGTAACAAAAGGAGTCAGCCCTGAAATAGTCTTTGAACAGCTCTTGAAAAGCATCATACCTTGTGCACGGAGCAGAGAAAATGAACTCACCTATAAGAGGTACTGAGTCAGAAGTTGCAGGCATGATCTCAGCCACAAGCAGCATGAACACAGTCAGAGAAAGCAGGACAGTGATACCTGTAGGGAGTGAATGGAAAGAGGATGAAGAACATGAACTCTGCAGCTGCTCCTCTGATGTTTTTGCTATTAAATATAGTCTTGTCCTGATATATGGCTAAGCCAAACCCTTGACTCCATGTCAAGTGCAGATGAGAATATCCACAAAATGAAAGTATTTCTTGATGCACCTTTATCATCTGATGTCTTTCCACTTTCTCTATCCCCTTTCCAGATCTCAATGCTTTTTCCTCTTAAAGTAATGGAAAAATCTTTCCTGCTGACTGAACAGAAGCTTGTAAGACTACACAAAGACACCAACATAGTTATTGTCTATTGCATATTATAGAAAAACCTCCAAAGAGTCAAGAAAGACTTTTGCCAAACCCAAAACAAACTACCTTGGTATTCAGAAATCACAATCTCAGTGCATGAGCATATTATTTTTTTTTGTTGTTTAAATATTGTGCTTCAGGTCGAATAACTTATAATTTATATCTATCCTATTATTTGTCAGCAGTGATTGTATCCTACATAGCCTGTGTTTACCTTCTTGTAAGACAGGCTGCTCCAGTCCCTGATTGTTTCACTAATACTGGGAGCCCTTAATGCATTTTAATGGCCTCTCTCCTGATGTAATTGTGCTCAGCTACTTCTTATTGCCTGTGCCAGTCTTGTGTATTTCCATCTCTCCCATGTATTCTCTTGGAAGAACTCTCCTGTCTCTACCGAGACATCAAACAATAAATCTCATTTAGCCCCTTCTTGGCTGCTACTGCTTTGCAGTTCATGATGTATTAATGGGTTGCTGCTCTGGGAGCTAAACATGGAAGACAAAAGCCTAAAAGCCCAGCTGCTGTTCATAACCCTTCACTCTATTTGTCTTGTATCTCCTGTATGAAAATAAACAGAACTAGCCCAGCAGTGAAAAGCATTGACATATATGAAAGAAAATAGGGACAACGGTATGCTACCAGTGCTGCCTGTAACAGCAACAACTTCTCCCTCATCCAAGGTGAAATCCAAGTGATTTTTAAGTGTTTCGCATGTTATATGAAACATAAAGCTCTGTCCCTGGCTCCTGCAACCAAAGTACATTTACTACTCCTCCAGGGAAATATTTATTCACAGAGAGATTTTTAATTTCCATTTAATAGGAAGTGTCTATGAAATAAATTAAATACTTAGCACATACCTAAAGAAATTTTCTCTCCTGAATCAGCTGGCAAAAGGAAGACAAGCAATGCCAAGCCAGATATGAGAACACAAGGAATGAGTAAGTTCAAGCCATAGTAGAGGGTACGTCGGCGCATAGTGATGGTGTATGTCACATCTGGGTATGGCTCCTTACAGCATTCATAGTACATCTCATTCCTCTTTCCAGAGACACCTACAAAAAAAGAAATCAGAGCAGTGGGGAGGGGTGCAGGACTCCTGGCAATTCTCTTGTAACAGCCCAGGACCTGGTTATTTATGAGCCTATGTGTGGTGCTTCTGCCATACATTGTGCATTAAGGACTGCTTTAAAGTGTCCTGTGGAAATCAGTAAGAGAGAAAAGACACTCCCTAATCATTCATGAGAGAAAATTTGTTTTGTAACACTTGTGTATAATGATGTACACATGGATGAACAGATTAAAGGGGAAAAAGAACCATATGTTTCAATTCAGTTTTGTTTAAAAGCTGAAATAGATCAGTACAGAGATAAATGATCCAATGATACACTGAGTGCATCAGTGTCTTTACCAACACAGAATCATAAAATGGTTTGGGTTGGAAAGGACCTTAAAAATCACCTAGTTCCAATTCCCCTCCAAGATGCCTGCTCTAGGGTTTATTTTCAGGTCTTCTTAGTCTTGGCTCAGCCAAAAGAGTTCATCTTAGTCAGATCACAATTGATCTCAGTGTCCCAATCTTAACAGAAACATTTGCAACTAGTGGCCAGTAAAACATACATTGTCCCTTACTGGAAACTGTGGAAAGCAACTAAACCATGAAACACATTTTCTTAGTGACAAATGCAACAGGTTCTGTAATTTCTTTGTGTGTATTTATTTTGTTTTGTCAGGATAACCAATCAGGATGTAGTTTACTTTTCGAAATGCCTGTCATGTTAAGCTTGAAATCTATCACCACAGAAAATTAAGGGACATTGTTATAATATAGTTATACTTCAGGTTTGTACTTAGAATCATAGAATCAGCAGTAGCCTGGGGTACTGCATACCAGGAACTGTAGAAGTCAGGTGAGATGAAAGAATTTACAGAATACATTGATTTGGAAGGGACCTTCAGCACCATATATATTTTTTTATTATACCATTAATCATCTTTTTTCTGCACGCATGACAGAAGACATGATGAAGTGTATGTTTTGGTAGGAGTGTGATGAAGTCTCCATAAAAGATATGCCTTGCCTAAGTTGTTCATGATTCTCCTGTGTGAGCTAGATAACTGCCTGTTTTGTCCACCCCTGCTCAGGTTTTAAGGCAGATAAACCACAGATTGGCCAGTTTCTTACTCACATATACAAACATTTTAAACAGAAATAATCCCTACAAAGGAACACTAGGAAGTCAGGAGCGCTCTGAAATACATTGATTTCAGGAAGTCTTCCCTATGCTGTCAACCTTCTCACCAAAATGAAAACCAAAGTTTCTCACTGTACTATTTCTCAGATTCCTTGTATGCAAAACTGCTGCATGAAATTTGTCTGAGACCGGTACTTCCTGGTAGACATTTGCAGACTTGAAGATAAAATGTTCCTTCTGCAAACTCCCCTTAGGACTTTCTAAGGGCTATCAGTTTTCATGTCTTACCTCTCACTTACAGATGAATAAATGAGTTCAAATAACAAAATGTGAGCTCTTTAAAAAATACAGACATCTTCCAGAACACTCAAGTGAACAGATATTATGAACTGCAGTTATTTGAATTTAATATGAACTGATCAACTCTTCAGTGCCTTTCTGAGTGAGAGTGCTTGCTCTCTTTAAAACCTTGTCCCGGTTGTGCTGAAATTGTGGGTTTTACAACAATCAGGTTTTGGCTGCTCTGTTATACAAAACATGACATTAGCTTTCTGTCCTTTACCTCAAACATGTCTGTGTTTGGTACTAACAAATGGTTCAAAGGACATATACTCAGTTGCAGGCAACTGCTTCAGCGTGCAGTGCTTTCAGATACATTTTAATGAATGCAGATGAAAAAATATCTCTCTTCTTTGGGGTATTTTTCTGTTTAGTTGTTGAGCGGGTTTTTCTCCTGCCTTTTATACAAAAAATTGTGATTTTGTATCTCAGTGGAACTGATTCTTTTCTATACATTTGGAGTTTGCCTTTGAAAACTAAAGAATTTAAAAATTTTTATCCAGCCTGTTTACCCACTAAATCCCATTCTCCGTTTGAGATGTAGTTGGAAATATCAGCTTCAAGCATCTGCAGGTCAATCAGCCAGCCACTGTGAGTCCAGGAGCCAAATTTCAAGTTACACTTCTGCACATCAAAGGGGAACCAGCGGACATCAATGTAACACGTGCTCTTCAAAATGCCTGTGGATAAAAATCAAGTATTTGCAAGGTGCAATTCACCTCTGCCCTTATCTATCTGATTACAAGCCACTCTCTCTTCCACAATCTGTTCTCATGGGTTAAACAAACACATTGTGTAGGTGGAAGATTCTGCAATGAATGGAATAAGCTCCCTTTCAGCAATGGATCCCTTGCTCTTTCACTTCATCCTTGAGGTAGATTGCCCAGAACTCTCTAGCCACCCAGGAACAGCCCATTCTGTCTGCTGCTGCTGACTAGCCCCAGGAGATCATAGGCAGTGCTGCAGAGCCTGACAAGAGCACAGAGTACAGAATCACCCAGCGTGGTGAGAAGCACTGAGACAAGCTCTTTGAAAGGAGTTCCTTGTCAGGCCCCGAATTAGACTCACTGGCCCTTGAAATTACATTGCTTACTGCTGGTTTTTATCTTCTGTGTGTTAACCTGGGTCCAGAATTTTACTCTGGGTGTATCTGGTGCAGCGTTACTACTTCATACAACTCTAAGTTGTTTCAGAGACTACATTGTATATTGCTGCAAAGTAATTATTACCCTTTCTTTTGTTATTCAGTTGAGAGAAGGAATTAAAAAAAAAAAAAAAAGTTTGGATACTCCAAATTCTTCCTGAGGACAAAGCTGTGGCTGTGTGACTTTCCCAGCTGTCCAACAGCTCAGAGACTGGTGCAGCCTGCACCACTGGCAGCTGATGTCAAGGCAAAGAGGTCAGAACCCAGAGACTTTGCAGTCTTCACTTTACCTTGCCAGCTCATTGTGCTGACCACATCAGAGGAAGGAAAAGACAGCTTTGGCTTCATTTGAAAATCATCTCCAATGTTGCAAAAAAAATCCCTGCTATTTCAGAGTGCTCCCACAACACCAAGAAATGTGAATTTCAGCTTCAAATTTAGAAAGAGTTTTGTGTGCTGTGACAAGTTCTTAACCAGTTTCTTTTGAAGTTAAAAACCCCAAAACAGAGATCCCTGGATACTGCTTTTATCAGCTGCCACAAAGGCTGCGGGGACTGTGCCATAATCACATACAAGATCATACCCCTGCATTAAAAGTGCTGTCCTTTGGGGCTCAGTTAACTTTATTCATTTACATTCTGGGGGATCTGACTCTCATCATCAGAACCGTTTTTGATGGACTGGGTGAAGGAATTTTCTCTGACATTCTCCTAAATTTTTGCTTGAATCTTTTCCATAATAGCAGATAGCTTTTTGTCCTTTCTGTTTTCTCCTACATGTACCCTTTTTCTCTAATGAAGAGTGGCAATGAGTACAGCCTGCTCTCAGAATCAAGTGAGATAAAATATTAATGAAGCCTTGAAAATACCATTTTTTTCCATTCTCCCTGTTTTCCAGGGTCTTAATTAATTTTGCTTCTTCTGTGTGACCTTGCTGTCAGTCAGCAGGCTGGTTACCAAATTTTCCCTTCTAAAATTTTGTAATGGAGTCTGGCAACACTTAAATCTCTGTTAGGCAGGATTTCTTCATATGACAGATTCACAGTATTACTTTTTCTGTCTTTACTTTCATCTTAGGTAAACAATACTTCCCCATGGAATCCTTAGGTTATCAGGAGATCTACCACATCATAGAATCATAAAATTATGGGATGGTTTGGGTTGGAGGGGACCTCATAGTAACTTATCAGTACCTGAGGGGGTCCTACAGAAAGGCAGGGGAAGGAATTTTTATCATAATATTGGATGGGAGGACTAGAAACAATGGATATAAATTAGAGGGGGATAAATTTAGACTAGACATAAGAAAGAAATTCTTTACAGTGAGGGTGGTGAAATACTGGAACAGGTTGCCCAGGGAGGTTGTGGATGCCCCCTCTCTGGAGGTGTTCAAGACTAGGCTGGACGGGGCACTGGGCAGCCTGGTCTAGTGGGAGGTGTCCCTGCCTATGGCAGGGGGGTTGGAACTCGATGATCTTTAAGGTCCCTTCCAACCCAAACTATTCTATGATTCTGTGATTCAAGATCATCTAGTTCCAACCCCCATTCCATGGGAAGGAATTCCTCTCACCAGACCTGGTTGCTCAATGTTTCATCCAGCCTGGTCTTAGACACTTCCATGGAGGAGGCATCCACAATTTCTCTGGGCAGCCTCTTCCAGTGTCTCACCACCCTCACAGTAAAGAGCTACTTTCTTACATCCAGCCTAACTTTCCCCTCTTCCAGTCTGCATCCATTACTCCTAGTCCTGCCATCCTGGACCCTATGATTTCACTATTGAAGAAGTACTGATCTCAGGGCCTCCTGTGGTCACATGCCTCTCCACTCTTCAGAAAGAGGTAATTAGATTGGACCTGAAACATGATGTGAGGGTGCATATCACCTTGCTTTAAATGTCACCTCATTGGGTCATCTCATTGTTCTAACCAAACTCCTCAATGAGAAGGATTTGTTGGTTTGTGAAGTGGAAATACACCACTACTAATGGGGCTAAACAATTTCAGTATGTCTGTCCCCTAACTGCACAGCTTGGAAAACTTCCACAGACAAAATCTAAACCCCTTGGTTTGATCCCTGAAGGAAAGCAGCTTGTACTTACTGAAACCTATACATTTACTTAAAACTACAAAATTACAGTCTCTATGTCCTACCTGGAGGAATATATTGGCAGGTTCCAGAGTAGTTCACCAGCACATTTGTGTGAAATGTCGCATCAAATCTTTCATCTGCACTATAAACAAAACAAATAAAATGCAAGTTTGAGTGAAGGTGCAGTAAATGTCAACATTAAAACAAATATTCAGAGGGTTAAAAACACAGAACATATGCATTAAAGCCGTGGTTTTGGGTGAAAAGTCCACCCTTGATCAGGATCTCAGCCTCCTGTAGACAGTGTTGCTCTGCATTAATACATGTGATAATGTCTTCAAAGAAGCAAGAGACAGAGCTGTTGGATTGTCTCAAAGCAAAGGCAGAAATTAGAGAAGCAAAAGTATCACACTAATTTTATCCAAGACTGAAGAGTAAAGATGTGAGATTTTTTTGCAGGCTGCTGTCACTATCAAGCAGCTCACAGTGTAAATCAAGTTATTTGTTAAAGTATCTCTTCTAAGACTAATGGTGGCCTGGAGGAACAATTCTGTAGCCTCTTGGATGGCAAAAGGGCAAAGGGTTTGCTTCAAGAAGTGGAGGAAGGCATTGGAAAGTTGTTTTAAATTTGGGGCTTGTTGAAAGATACTAAGAGCAGAAAGCAAGAAAATAAAATTTATTGAAGATTCCAAAACTTCTGAGAAAAGTAAGGAAGTAGTGACGTGGGCTAGGACAAGAACTGACCAAGCCTGAGGGCTCTCTCCAGAAGGTCTCTGAGATAAAAAATTAACTATGGAGGGTTGCCCTGGATGATGATCTGCAGCCTTGTCTGTCAGTTATGTTGCATGACTACTCCATCTTACACATTCTTTCTCATATTTGCTCTTTATTAATTTCTAATTCATCAGTCATAGGCATTGTGCCCAGCACAAAAATAAGAGGATAAATTTCAAAAGAAATTAATGTTACCTATTAAAGCATCATAGTTTTTATAAATGCACGGAAATAAAAGACTAAGGACCAGGCATGTTCTGAACTTGCTGTGAAAGAGAAGGAAACAGCAGGGTTTAAATCTCTCTGCTTCACTCTTCACTCTCACAAAGAAACAGGACACCAGGGCAGAAATGAAGAGGAACAGATTAAAAAAATGCAAATAAGACAAATTCCATTTGGCAGGGCTGAAGAAATTTACTCCTGAGAACTGAAGGGACTGGCCAAAATACCTTCAGAAGCATTAAAAATTATCTGTGAGAGCGCATGGATAACAGGAAAGGGCTCAGTGTATTAAACACGATCAAAGAGAATTCTGGCTATTTTTATTTAAGGGTGAAATCATAGGCACGTAAGGCTAACTATAAAGCAAATGAAGGGCCAACTCCATCAAAGCAATCTAATTTTCTTACTGCCTGAGTAAGAGGAGGCAGGTGATATAGCTGAACTTTGGAAAGCTTTTGCCATATCATGCTGTTATAAACGAAGTGCAGCAATAAAGAGAAGTAACACGTTTGCCTTTTAGAGACTGAAAAGAAATGGATTTTGAGGAGTAAAAGCTCTAAAACAATTCAAGCCATCTTCACACATCTGCTAATGAAGGGTTAACAGGGAAAAGAGTTCATAGTAAACAGGGAAACCAAACATGAGTGAAAACTAGTCAGACAGCGATGCTGCAGTATAACATCAGACTTTTGTGATACATCAAAAAATAAGATAGTCAGAGAAAAAACAAAATCTCCCCATCCTAAAAAAAATCAGTCTAGAATGATCCACTCCTTTCAACACTTCACAGGTGCTTACTAGGAAGCTGGAGGAGGAAAAAACAGATCAGAGTGTGTACAGAAGGAAGACAAATTATAGAGAGAATTATAAAATATGAATGATGAGGAAAGATAAAAGAAAGTCCATTTGTTTACCCTAGGCTGGAACACTGTGGCACAGACATGATAATAATTTTCCAGAAGAGACATGATAATTGTGAGGAGAAAATGTTCAGTTTTCTCTGAATTCACTGAATGGTATTTGCAGAACTACAGCAAGAAGACCTTAGACAATTTAGAAAATTAGCTATTAGAAAATCTATTAGTAGTGTCTTGCTTGTTATTTTTGACTGGTTCAAGATTAAGACCCAAAGTCCCAGAATATCAATTAAGCATAGTTGATTCCCACCATTTAATGCTCCAATTCATCTGCTGCACACTTTGCTTACCTGTTATACAGAAGAATGTCTGGTACCCAAATCTGGTCGGCTGGAAATCTCAAGTTCTGCACACCTGGGTACTCATAATGATCCCAAGACAAGTAAACATCAACCCAGGACTGTTGGTAAACACATACATCAGATTAAATGAGCTGATAAATTCTTCTAGTATGTCTAGAATTTCATGGGAAGAAAATGGATTTTGCTAGTAGCAATAGAATAGGTATGACAACAGTGTGATGGTCAGCTTTTATTCTTAAGAAACAGAAATTCACAGTGTCATGACAGAATGCTGTGAGATGTGATTTAATTTAATGTCTAAACTTTACACATTGTGGCCTGAAGCCAGGCATCCCAAAACTTTTCTGGCAGAAACACTGGCAGTAGACATGGTTTTACTGAGCTCAAGTGGTTTGAATGACTTGAGTATCCCAGTGTTACATGGACCTAAGTCTGAAAGTCAGTTTTTAATGGAAATAATCTGTTACAACTGGTCATTTTAATATCTACCTTGAGAGACAGGAAATGTACCCACCTTGAGAGACAAGCAAAGCAAAGGAACTTCATGTCTCAGAGAGTTACTTCTGATCTCTTCTCCTCCACTCTAACATAAACAGTTAATTCAAGAAAGTTACAGCACAGCTTTTGTGCTGTACTTGTGACTTCAAGCAAAGGTCTGTGTGTTAGCAGCAAGGGAAACAGTTATCAATGCCGTTACTGAAAAACACCTCTTCAAGGGATAGGACACCCACAGTCTTTCTTCTGACAGTCCTCTAGTTCTATGTGTTGGTCTGCATTATTA
The DNA here is from genome assembly GCA_013400935.1 of Turnix velox. Taxonomy (NCBI): domain Eukaryota; kingdom Metazoa; phylum Chordata; class Aves; order Charadriiformes; family Turnicidae; genus Turnix; species Turnix velox. Next base: position 96,549 of record VZTY01006789.1, on the reverse strand, counting down.
TTTTCTGATATTAAACAACTAACTTCTGTTGAAAATCCCAGTAAATAGCTAAGAAAGGAACAATCTGTTTACTTGGTATCACACACTCATGACAGTGTTGGGCTGCTAAAGTCAAAGCAAATTTAGTTCAGTCATTCAAATCTCCCAGAGGCTTCTCCTCTCGGGGCTGCATCTTGACTGGGCTCAGTTTACACACCATGTCTCTAGTCATGATGTGGCCAACATCACACCTGATTGCAAATTCCCTCCCCCAAAGTGCTCAGTGCAGATAGGTTTTGCTTATTCTGCATGACTAGCGCAGGTCACTCTTTACCTGGAGCAGGGTGTAGAAAAGAGAGGAGGAATATTTATAGATGAGGTTTGTAAAGTGAGAGGAAAGGCTGACATTCCACTGACATTCCTGAGCTCTGCCTGTGACAGTGCAGCATGGGGCTGCTTGCTGTCCCTGGGCATTGTCTAACCCAGCCTGAGCAGTCCCCACACACCACTTTTGTGGCTGTATCACTCTATGTTCAAGGGCATCCTTCTGCCCTGCCTTTCCTGGCTTCCCCATTCAGACAGAGGTGGGGATTGTTCCAGAATCCAGGAGTGTAGAGTACCTGGTCGTACAACAGTTCAACCCTTGCCTGTTCAAAGATGGGTCCTATAACCTGATTTTGATGCTGTAGCTAGAGGCAGTAATGACCCATGTGCAGCTCTTTTACAATAAACTTTCTTTGGAGAGGACCCCGGCCCGTTGAAGAATGTCGCCTTCAGCCAAAGTACTAACTTTAGGCTCCTTGTTAGTAGATCTCTGCATCTGCATAATAATGCAGTTGCTTTCACTCTCCAGAGGTAAACAGGTCAAAGGATTAATGTAGTCTCCTGCATTTTATTTCAGTGCTAAAGAGGAGCACCGAAGAAATTCCAAAGGACTAAAAATCTCTACTTGTTTCACATTATTGACAAGTTCAAAGAAATCCATCTTGCTTTCCAGCTAAGAAATTTCTTGCAGTTGCTTACTGATGGGTTTTTTCTTTTTTTTTTTTTTTTATTAACCCAAGTTACTCACCATCTGCAGCCAAGCATTTGTGATCAACACTTGATTCTTCTCATCCTTTGAACAAAGGGGGGTGGGAGGAAAGAAGAGAAGAGAAAAAAGGATGAGATTCAGAGTATAGTTTGATGACAGATGGAAGAATTTCTTTTAGCAATCCGAGACTCAAGATAAATAAATACATAGCTTTTGGAGTAGATTATGAGCTTTGTACCAAATCACTACATTGTGTGGCCCAGAAAATAATGGATCTCTTTTATCTTTTAAACATACAGATTTCCTGCATTTATCCTAACAGCTCAGGGACAAAAGTGAAAATAACAGAAAATTGCTCTTATTTTGCTAGAGACAATTTGTCTGCTCACCAAAAGGACAAGTTTCTCCTTCAAGCTAGCTGCTCAAAACAAATGATTTCCAGTATACACTACAGCACAGGGGAGTAGGAGAGATTTCGTGTTGGACTTGCAGCCACTACAAAATAGTGGTGAAACCACACAGAAATGCTCTGGAGTGACAGTGATGTGTAGCTTAGCTCAGGCTGGCCTTGGGCAACAGCTAGTACGTGGTCAAAGGACACAAACACTGCCTCAGAGTGAGCTCACACAGCACAGAGGAGTCCAGACCTGACAGTTGAATGCAGCAGCCACAGGAAGCAGCTCTGACTCACAATTGAAACAATGAAGTACACACCTGGCTAGTCTCCAAGCCCTTTGGGGAGCCACAGATGGCTGTTTACCACCCCTGGGATGCCCTGCACTTCCCAAGAGTTGAGGCTTGAATATTCAGTGGGGCTGTCTCACTGTAATGCCCAGCTTCTTTGCAGCATGGGGGAGAATTTATTCCCTCCTGTGCTCAACCCTTGCCTTGAGTGAATGGTGAAGTTTGGTTTAGATGCTGTAACTGGAGAGATTAATGACCAATGCAGCCACAAATGCGATGGCAAATACTTCTGTTTGTACAAACCACAATCGGTCTGCAGGGTGACAACTCACTTTGCCTACTGCATTCAATGACAGCTGAAGCAATTGTAAGAAAGTCCACAGAAAAGCAATAAAAGAAAAATCCCACACAGGAGTAAGGCTGTTGAGATACAATTTTAGATGCTGGTGGACTCAGAGTGATAAACACCAGATTGCAAATGTATAAAATTCTAAATTGAAAGAAAGACTCACAGACTTGCTAATTGATGAAGTTGTCAGAGCTATCTATGTCAACCAAACTAGGAAACAAAAGCAAGAGAGCTATGCAGAAGCTGTGTCCCAGGAATCCTCAGTAGACCAGCCTTTCCCCATCTGATTGATGCCTTCCTGTCCAAAAGTGACTCCTCCAGTATCTCCTAGGGATGGTAAGAATGATGCTATCTGAATTGCTCATTAAATACTAGTAATATTCTGCATTATTAGACAATAAATTATTATTTTATTTTTGTTAGCTGTACGTGCCATCCTTGCAAAGTGTTTCAGCATACTGCTAAAGAAACCAAGAAACCATGATTGAAACAGTCAGGTTTTGCTGCAACACTTAAGTAGTTCCTATCTATGGAAAACGAAAGATTTTCCTGATCTTCATTGCATCCTGTAGGGAAGGGGAGGAGCAGATCTGCTCCTTTCTGAGGGACACCTGAGAGCCACACAGGGATGCATTAGATCTATGTAGATCTGTGAGGGCTGTGGGTTTTCCAGATATGCAGGTATGTCTTTGATGTAGGGCTCAAGAGACTTTCCTGTGTGGCTCAGGATTTATAAGGAAACTCCCTATGTATTTTGCTTTTATTTTGACTAACATATTAAGCTTATACTTGACACATGCAAAGGATGACATTTAAGGCTGCCTTCTGTATTTCACAAAACAGTCTGTTGCTCCTCTGTCACACCTCTATGAGCTACTTCTTCAAAGTCAGATGCTAGTTGTCTTTGTAATCAACTCTGAATCAGCAGCTATGTATTTCAAGTAGCTTTCAATGTACTATCTTGGGTATACTTTGCCTCCTTTTCACAGAGCTATTGTTCTCACTATGTTTGTCTTTCTTACAAGATTTGTTTTGCAGTCAAAGAAAAATATGTGTATTAGAGTTTTGACATTCTGACTTAGACCATAATCATGCCCCTTAAGAGTCCTCCCTGTCCTGTCTTTGAATGACAGCAGTCAGCAACAGCACAAAGTCTAGCCGGGCCTTTGAGCTGCTATGTCTCACCTTGGAAGGCAGTGAGTATGCTTCTTCTGAATGCTTTCATGGTCATTCAGTCTGTTCTCCTCCCTGCCTTCAGGCTGCTGAGCTTTCAAAAGTTGTTAAGTGTTATGGACAGCAAAACAGTGTTATTTTTGTATTCAGTGTTGATCAGCAGATGCAGCCTGATGAGTCCTTCCTATCACAGAGAGGAAGAGAAAGTTTTCTAAACAAGAATCTGAGTTCTCCAGAAGAAGCTGGTTAGTAGAAGCAGCAAAAGTCACTTTATAAAGGGCATGAGTTTACACAGGTGTATCTTGCTAAGTGCTGTTTAAAGAAGAACTTGGAGGAGCCTGGCCAGGCGAAGCATGTCTGCTGGGGCCTCCCAGGAAGTCAGGGTTGTGACTTTTAAGTGCAAACATGGTTGTGATACTTTCCACCTTTGCAGGAGTGATGGTTCACTGAGTCACATAGCTTTATATCATTCAAGGACATAGTCAGGCCTTTGGAATGGGCTTGTTGCCTTGCCTTTCCAAAGATGTAAAAGAATCACAGCTCCTACTGTCTTCATCATGCAAATGTGTGCACTTTTGAGGCATGTGGGCACAGGAGGGTCCGTATTTGTCTGTTACACAGATACATAGAGACAACCATGAGAGTGCATGAGCATTACTGACCCCTAACTGTTCATCAATGCTTTGTGCAGAGAGATTTAAGCTCAGTTGTGAGGATGCCTTTTTTCCCATGAGAAAATAAGAATAATACATTGCACTGGTTTTCCTGTGGGGGGTTTCTAATTCTTTGACACTATCAGTCTTGAGGATAGTCTCACCTCAATATCTGTCAGCTTGTCAGCTCCTGTCTTTCTCTGCTGCCAAACCAACACTGCTAAGATCCCAGGTAAGGCTGGAGATGAGTAGCCTTCAGAAATGCTTTACCAGCCCTCCCCAGGCAATTGCCCTGGCTTGCAAACAATCAGCTCAAACAAATCTGTTTGTTTATAGTATTCAAAAATAGTGGAAAAGCTAATGCTCGTCACTAGCTAGTGCTGTCCTCTAAATCCTTCTGTTCTTATCTGGGTCACTTTCTCCCTTTTCTATCTCTAGCCTGACTGCAGTTAATCCTTCACCCTGTTCCTACAGCCCACAGAGGGTGGCAATGTCAGTTTGCTCTAATGCACATGATAAGACACGTGAATGTTTCAGCCTGGTTTTCTTTTGCCTAATCTCAATCCAAAGCCTACAATTTATGTAAATTTGCCTATCCTTAGCAACACTGTCAGTAGATTCCCCGTTGCCAGGCCAATATTTAGGTATCTGCAAATGCCCTCAGCCACGCAAAAAACCAAAATCCAGAATGAAGTTCAGAATAAAGCAACAACATCCTTCATATGGTGATATAAAATCTGTAGCAAGGTATTTGTTAACAGGTGAGTGAAAGTTATTACTAATTCTCTGGCCTTCTGATAGAGGCACAGAACTGGGAACTGTATCAGACATGGATTTATTGAAAGACACTGATCAGAAAAATCCCAGACTGCACAGGTGAGTCTCAAAGGTCACTAAAGACCACATGAAACTACCTTAATCAACATCTATATATAGTTTCTTTTGTATAATGTTTATGAGCCTGAACAGATATGATCAAAAGACATGGAGACTTAGTAAGTTTTGTTAGCAAAGTTCACCACTGTTCATCCCCACGATTTTGATCCAGGGTTTCAAAGGGAATTTATGAGACTTCTAAATGTTTCTGCACTTATTTTGAAGCATTTATCTGCCCACAAACTGGGACAATATGTATTTCAGATGAAGCATAGAAACACCTACCTGCCCACAAACTTCCATTGCTGAAACATGTCTCTGCCCACCAAACTTCAGCTGATTAAGTAAAACCTAACTGCATTGTATGGCTGAAGTTTCACAAAACTTGACAACTGGAGGAAAAACCTATGTTGCCTTCATAAGGGTTAACTGATCAGTCTTTATATTTCAGTGGTCTCATTCAAATCCTGGAAAAAGTTTTGTCATAGTAACATTAAGAGGTATCTGATGCTTATGTAGTTAATCTCAATGCCATTAACAAAGCGCCTTCAGGGCTAAGATAGAAATCAGTGGGGATGTTCTAGAGCCAAGGTGAAATTTTGAGGAGAGAATAAAAAGTCCACTGGAATTACATGATATGCTGAGCTTCTCTTTCCCATCAGGATGGTTATGCAGTCAGGCCAGTGTTGTCAGTCCAAGGAAGACATAGTTAAGGGGTCATTGCTGAACACCAAATCTCTCCTGCTTTTCTTATTTTTTACTTGAGCTTTTTTCTCCTATGAATGGTCAGAAGAGATGTCTTATAATTGTTTTTCACCTAAGACTAAGCCCCATTCTCCTGTATTGCCACTGACTTCTCTGTCAGATCTTGCCTTTCTTGATCCCCCACTGTCTTGGAGAGGCAGCATGAGGCTGAATGGACAACCTAGGACCACCTATGCTGTTCTCCAGTCCAGGAGAGTATTTCAGAGGGAGTATCACACCATACCCCAATCTGCTGCCTACAGCAGCCCTGTGGACATCTGTTTTCACAGTAGTTACTTTACATTTTAGAGGGTGTGGATGTTGTCATCTCATTCTCCTTTCTCTGAAAACACATGGAGCCAGGAGCAAAACACAGTGTTCAAATAGAGCCTGCAAATGTTGACATGTCAGCCTTGCTCCTTAGGCTCAAGCCTCATGGCCAGTGAACTTTGAAAGACTTCTGAAAGCCTTGGCTCCCCTACATCAGAGACTAACCAATGGCTTTGGTGTGGATGTTAAATGCAAACACCTGGATGCAAAAACCACTGCAGGAAGCACTGAAACTCTCCATTTCCCAAGGGTGAGAGAAGAAGCAAGGAACAGACAGAGCATTAGAGGAGACAGCCACTCTGATTTTCACACAAGTGGTGGCCAGAAGCCCCTAGACATGTGCCTTACCTGCCTCTTTGTCCACATTTTCCAATTTGCACAGCCACTGCAGGTTAAAAAAGGCAGACGTGTTCTTACTGAGCACGTGACATGACTTTGAACTACAACCCAGGGCTGTGACTATCTGCCTTTGGAAACTAGTTCTTCCAAGAACCATAGAATCATAGAATGACTTGGGTTGCAAGGAACCTTCAAGGTTCCCTGCCATGAGCAGGGACACCTTCCACTACATCAGGTTGCTCAGTGCCTCATGCAGCCTGGCCTTAAACACAACCAGGGACTGGAGAGTGCACCCACAGCCTCTCTGGGTTGTCAAGATAACTCTGAAGATAACTTCTTCAGGTACCCTACAGCCTGGAGTACTTGTTTCCCATTTATGCTCCCTGCTTATAGAACTAGGTTGCAGCTGTAAAAGCAACTTGTCAACAATGCCCGAGATCAGGACAATTGTGTCACTTACAGATGTGTGTTGACATTGTCTAGCTTCAAATCCTACAATAAATGTCAGAAAATTCCAAGTGCTCCCTGTTCCCTGTGTGAGCTTCTGGGGAGAATATAACCACCACTTTTGTCCCCCTGTTTCATAGATGTTCATAGATCAAGCATCCCAGGAGCTACATCCAACGTTCCACGTTGCTTTCCAGCACTGCTCTCTGATTGCTTGCATGAACTGATTGATGCACATGCTTAGTTTCTGGGGGAAAGAACGTTATGTTATAATCCAAAAGCAGTCATTTCTCCATTAATATCACAAGTCATCCACACAGAAAATGTAGGTGGTTTTTATATTCTCCAGGGTGGACACCTCAGCCTGAGACAGCCATCTACGTGGGTTTTTTGCACAGTTAGCAGGTGTTTCAATAAAAAGGACTGGACCTGAATTGCCTGAAGCTATTTATTATTCATTGCCTTCACAGGGAAAGCAGGGTGAGGAGCAGATACCAGAGATTCACAATCAGGCTATCCACAAGACTTCCTCTGATTTTTTCTTCATGAATTTGCACACTACTGAGACAACAGAGCAAAGTGAGGAGACATAGGTTTGTTCCAAAACTCAAGTGAGCTCTGTAATCATGGATTGAAAATGGGGGAATGGTTTTTACTGAAGAGCTGGTATCACTATCTCAGGATTTACACTTAAAATACAAACCTTGCTAAACTAAAAACATTGATTAACTAAGAATTACTGTCTTCAAAGTCAAATTAATAGCTTTGGTTACATTAAGTCATTGCAACTGCTAGCTTTAGTAAAGTGATCATTTACAATGTGTTTGCCCCATGATGGCTTCCACAGGCTTGGCCAGGAAAACTGATTTCTAGAGACCTTGCTGCTTTTCCCAGAAATTCACATGGAAATCTTTTTAATTTCAAGCAGCTGAGTGCTTCTTCCAAGGATGACTTTCTTTCCTGACAACTCTATTAAGTTCCCGAGTGATTAATGGGTAAATCTCACTTTAAATAAATTTTACTTCTTTGCACATTGGAGAGCTGATGTGAAAGTGCTAAAGATTCTTAAAAAATCCTTGCAGGTTAAAATTAGTTATCTAAGATTTAAGAATATCCATGGGATCAAGACCTAACTGCTCACAAATTCAAACAGAATAGTACAAAGGCAGGCAAAAAAAAAGCTGATTTGTAATTGTGAAATGCCCAGGCTGGAGAACAGCCATTCAAAATCCCAGAAGGAGTGGCTAACTTTGTCTTACGAAATTTAAATGTTGCATAATTAGTTACATAAGTGAGGCTGACTTTTTTGGCAAAATAAAATTCATGGCTCAATTAGTCTTAGGTTTCCCACTAAAGCTCTTGAAGAGGACAAATAATTAATTTTTTCTTTCCAGAGTTCAAATTTGGTCACATCAAAAGAGCTTCACGATCTGAAGGGAGAGTCTGGTATTTAACTTAAATTACTCTGTTGGTCTGCCTGTAATTTTTATAACAACTCTTCATGATCACTAATCATTGATTTTTAGCTTTTGTAATGACACCCATTCCTCTTTTTGGCTTCTCACTTACAGTGCTTTGTATCAGTGTCACTGCTCTGGTCTCACAGAATTTACTCTTGAAAAAAAGAAAAAAATTGCGGAAAGTTACTTGCTTTAGTGTCAATGTGCCTAGCTGCCACCCTCTCAACCTAACTGCCAGGACTGTCTGCCTTGAAGCCTACAGAATCTCTTGCCTCCAGCCACAGTTTGCAATGCAGGAAAGAATTCCTGTGCTACATTAACGTTTCCCAGAATTAATAAACACACTCTCATTTTCAGAGGAGAAAACAGAGTTGTTTTCACAAGCTGGTAGCATTTAACAAGGCCCATCTCTCTCTTACAACTTCTTAAACAAAAGACAGAAGTACAAAAAACAATTGCTAAGGCCTGCAGATACCTTAACAGGTGACACTATGAGGGTTGAAGAAGAAACTAACTCTATGAGGGCTCTGTCAGACCAGCAGAATGATCATTGCCTTTCTCCTGCCTTCTTACAGCACAGAGTCTACCTGAATTTTAGTTCAACATGAGGAAAAAGTTCTTCACTTTGACAGCCACTGTTCTGGAACAGGTTGGCCAGAGAGGTCTCCTTCTCTGACGATGCTGAAAAACACTGGCAGCTTGTGATGGTGTGCTCTCCCCTTTTCACCCCACTATTTCTCTCCCCCTGGCTTCTACCTGAGCCATAGCCATCAATGGGATGTGATGAGCTGCTACTGGACCTGTCAAAATGCTGTCTGGACAGGGGCACCTAGACACTTTGTTCCTATGAAAATATGACTATAGGTCAGTTATCTTACTCCATAAATAGTGGACAGCCCAAGAGTCCTTTGAGCTCTCCTGTCTGGCAGTGGCTGCACACCAGGATCTCCCCCTGAGTGAGGATGCTTAAGGTTCTATTCTTCTACTCCTTGAGGTTGTGAGATTCCTTGCCGCAACAGCTTCTCAAGTGACTGACTAACAGCATGCTAAAAACTTTGAAATCTTAGCTAAGTAATATAAAGATCTGATTGCATGTATATATAATCCTTTAAACATAAACTGTTGATCAAGTCTGGGGGGTCCTTTCTGAACCCAACAACTCAATGGGAGGTTCTCCCTGACAGCTTGTCCTGTATACAATAAATAATAGAGTGTACCTTGACAGCAAACCTCATAAAAACATTGTCACATTTATTATCAAACCTTGGTAAATCACTGTCTTAAATTAATAAATATCTCTGTACTTGTCTCTTATGAGTGAAATAAATCACTCTGCCCTCAACACAGCTGTCAGGGTGAACACGGAGGAGAAAAGTGCTACTGGACTTTGCCATATACAGGGAGACAGGCAACATGGCTGGAGGCAGTGGCTGCACACTTCTTGCAATGAGGCAAAGCAGCATGCTTGGCAGTGTACATCCTCTTAAAGTACATACTGAAGTAGGTACTGGAAGTATCAGAGATGCATTTCCTTCTGGAACAGGATTTTGAGACATTTATTATCTTTGCAGCATTGCTTACTTTAAAAAGTGTGTGTCACATTTCTTGTCTAGCCACAGTTTCCCTTTCCATTCCTCTGCTAAGTTGACTGCTTGGTTTCCTTTCTCCTTTGCACATTTAAACCTGCGGTCTGAGGAAACGTGGCAAATAAAATAAATTTTTCCCATATGCAGTTAGCCTGTTGCTGCAGTAACAATGATACACTGCCAAAAAGACACTGACAGATACTAACAGAAAGAAAGCTGGAAAATAAAGATGATTTTTTAAAAAAAAGCCTTATCAATGTTCCCACATAAAGGATAAAGAAGCCCTCAGACAGAGTCCCCTGAAAATGCCATCAAGAGTAATGAGAACCAACACTCATGATGAAAATTTGTTCCTACGTAACTGGCTCCTATCACATTGAACCAATGCTTGCATTTCCTCTTCTGTGAAAAGATTTATCCCTTATTTCTCAGTTGCTTTTACCTGACAAACTGTCTCAGCTCACACAAAAAATGAGAAGAGAATCCATGACCTTCAAATTACTGTAAGAATATACTGTTACAAAAAGGAGGGTTGGAGCAGGCTGCCTCCAGGTGCACCACAACTAACTGGACATGTCACTTTGTACAGCATGATGCTGGGAGGGATAGAATTTCAGTGTCCTCATCACCCCCTAAAGGAGAAAAATTGTGCTAGCTTTAAAAAGTTTGAATATTTGAGGCCTCTGTCAAATTGGTTTGCAACCATACAAAGGTATGCACCTCTCTCTCATCCCATAATGCTGACAATGGAACAGGTATGATGAAGAGTAACATGAATGCTGACATCTTCAGCTGTTTTCTGTGTTAATGGGATGGAGGAGGTAAAAATTGTTCTTTTGGCTTGTTTTTTCCATGTAGATGAAAGAATTTCCTCCCGTATATCATGATTTATCAGACAGAATCCTCTACATGATATGAAAAAGGGATCTGGATTAGTATATTAAAGTTTTCCATAGCTCATATCTCCAATTCTAAAAAAACATGCTGCAGTCAAGACAACTAAAGGACTGTGCCTCCTATTTTTGCTTTTATATATCTTTCTGACTTCAGCTTAGTGCAGGGCTCTATAATTCCAGTGCACTGTAAAAGGCCAATGCTATTATAATGCCTCATAAAAAAAAAATTGTACATTTCATGACAGTTTCTGTGAATGCTGCACATGGTCTTCAGTTATTGTGTCCCACAAAACTCTGAGTAGAATGTGTGATTAGTAATTTGTAGTAACATATGGTTTCAATATAGTAGAAATACATAATTAATTTCCGTGCAGCTCATGTTGTATCAGAAATGGACATGTTTTAAAAGAACATTCATCCAAAATATATATTCCAGTGTTTAGAGAGGATGCTTAGCCAAAGACAGGCTGCCTTGTCTCTTGCAACCTGATTAAGAGGAGTGATCAGATTTGTTATGCTGAATAGGTGCCATAGGGAATGGAACAGCAAGCCACTTACCACATCAATTATCTGCAGCAAAGAAAGCTGAAGCTCAACTACAAGGGGTTGGGAGTCATTCACCACTGGCCGCTCAAGACGATTGTAGTTCTTCAGCAGTTCTCTGTACAATCGTCTCTGACTTTCACCCTGCTGAGAGTCTACAGCAAAAGAAAGAAAGTATTTGTCATTTGGGCTGCTTATCTCCACTGTCTCCATAGTTTGTTTTATTGAAAACCTCCTCTTCTCTAGCTTTGTAGTTTCAAAGCAAAATAACCCCCAAAGTTCTGTGCATGGGTGTGATGGAACATATATCTGCGTAATCTGCTCATGCAATTGATGAGCTCTCAAAAAAAGATTAACTATTAGCACTATAATTCACTACTAAAACCAAGAAACTACTGAACAATCTTTGGAGGTCTCAATAAATATCTGTCTGCCTTGGTGTCCCTCCTACTGATGGTCAGTGGAGGGTTAGTTGCAAAGCCACCAAACAGCTTGCTGGAAAGCAGTCAAGAGAAATTTTGTCTGGTTGTTCTTATTTCCTAGAGACTGGCTGCTGTAAGTCAGCACTTGCACATAGTGTGTATTTTTACAGCATAACTATCAGATGTTATGATTTCTTGCAGCTAATGTATTGGGACATTTTCTGTATTCTGGAAACAGCAACACACCCCCTTCATATCCCCTTCAGTTTTGTGTGGCAGTCTTATCTGACGTTTGGTATATTTCCCATAACTATTCTCTTTCTGATGGCAACACACTTCATTAACACCTAATGAGGCAGTGGTATGAAAGCCAGAGTATTTGACAGATATGTAAAGTGATACTGAAGTTTTGGTTTTATGTGCTTAACTCAGCTTACACTGGAGATAGCCTCGAGACACAAGTTGTCTTGCAAATATATAAGCACGTTAAAGATTAGCAGAATTTCAGCCCATGCTTAAATTGCAAGATTCCCCGATTCCCTAGTTTTTAACACGATGTGTAGAGCATCCATCTAACTTGTGTGGCCGGGATTCCTTGGCACAACAGTCATGGATGAGGCAGAGTAACAATGACCAGAGTGTCTCCTCCCATGGGAATGTGAACACTTTGTTAGAACACATCATCCAGGCACTAGGGTCCCTCAAAATGGTTTTGGTATCCTGGACAGTGGCAGCTTGATCTCTAAGAGTAGCATCTAACAGAGGGTCATGGGCTGCAGGTTCCCTGAGGCCAAACCAGTCCTGTCAGCATGAGTGTATGTTCCCTGAACTGTAGAAATCCAGCCCTTAGAAGATAATCTGCACTCTAAATTATTACTACTTTGGACTGAATTGTTTGTTTGTTTTTTTTTTTACCTGCTGCGGCTCCCTGTTTCTGTCAGTGAGGGTACTTTAATTCTTGACCAGATCTCTACACATGAAAATCAGGATTCCTCTCTCAATCAGTATGATGAATATGTTTTTGACAACACAAAAAACCCACAGCAACCAGTTTTGCTTTCCCTACACTCTTGCTGTGTCCAGCAGTCCTTACAAACATGGAATGAGGTGCCCACTGACACAGAAGTCATACCTTTTAAAGCTAATAATAAAATCAGTTTATAAGTACATTTAACAAGAGTTACCTTCAGTTTTTCTAGTATTAAAGGGAGCTTTCTACCTTTCCAGTATGGCAGTGCCTGGTGAACAAGGAAGAAGAGTATTTTTTGTTTAGTTTTGATTGCACCAGCCCTTTATCTTCATGGGCTTCTCTGCTCTTGTGCAATACATGGGCCATGGGCATCCAGAGGAGGAGATACTGTAAGCACTGCTCCAACAGCCTTTGCTGACATGTCAGTATTGGATTAAATGCTTTCACCATCAGCAAAGATAAGCTCTTCCCACATTATCTCTCCTATTTTCTTAAGTTGCCTTCCCTGCAAAGTAGTGATTTAGGTTATTGCCTTAGTACTCAGCAAATCCCATAACCTTTTTAAGATAGTTTTCTGGAAAATAAACCACTGTAAAACACTATACATTGTTCTATGGAACAAGCTTCTGAGTTTTTTCCTAATTTGTTGTCCTTTTGCTCACTTCCCCTTGTCCCCCATCATGCTCCCATGCTTTAGGGAAGAAATGACTGCCTGTATTATCACTCTCATCTTGATTTCTTACATAATATTTGCTTTTAACTTTTCTTTTAAACTGTCTGCCTCAGCTTTTACAAAGCAAAAAATACCCTTCACCAGGGCTCTGGAAGATGCATGGGTTACTGGAGTGCCCTGGTACCAATGCTGTCATGATGCATTAAAGCAGCTTCCCCTCTTCCTGGCCCAGGGGGAGGTCTGACTTGGCTAGATCAGAGCATAACCCTTTGCTGCATGTTTTGAGAAGCTACGTTTGTAGTAAATGCTCCAAACTTGCTGAAGTCAGGTCTTTTCTCATGTTAAACTTTATGAGCTGCAGTAGCCTGGTACTGCAATTTTGCACCTAGCTTTCTATCCTTTTTTCACCCGTTTCCTCTGAAATGTTGTGACCTCTTCAATCTGAAATTGTTAACATAGCTTTAGCTGACATACTCTTTGCCTAGTGAGTGGGCACTGGTGACAGCATATTTGTGTGCTGCATGGTTTTGTTTGCAAAACCACAAAGGTTCAGAAGCAGTGAAGTCTTTGTGCTGTCCTGACAAATAGCCATGACAGCAGTTGGTACCACAAATACCTGGTTACACTGGTATAACTGAGATGTAAACAGCTGCTTTGGAGAAGGAGTTGAGGTGGGACTCATATTTTCATAAACTTCAAATTTCCTTTAAATTGTAATCTTTAAATGTTTAAAGTTTCATGCTCCAGTGAGATTTCTGATTTTTTTTCCCCTCTAATGTTTTGCTAATGCATTGTGACACTACATCTCTGTGTGTTAAATGGAGTGGGTTTTTTTTGTGATGAGGAAGTCTGAATCTCTCAGGAGTAGTGCTATATTAAGCCTTAGCACTGCCTACTCCTCAGTCACAGAAATATAACCAAAACCACTGCACTATTTCATCTTTTAAACTAGGCTGGGAGTTAGGTTTTAATATTAAAGTTTGCAAAGTTGGTCTCCCACAATTACTAATCAACATTTGTTACAGGAAAGTACAAGCAACTGGCAAAGGGCATGATGCTTCCTAAGTAAAGGATCTTTGACAAACAGAAAGCATTTCATGTCCCACTATGTCCCACGGTGTTCCCTTAATTTATGAATTTTATTTGAAGCAGTAGGAAAGCATAATCTCATTAAAATTTGAGAGAAATGCATGTTATTTAGCTTAGGTTCAGCAATATTTTTTTACTTAATCTCTAAGAATATCCTTATGATATTTGTCTACACAAAACAGGCTACTTAAATGAAGCATGATGTGGATTAAAGAGTGGTTGAGCTGCCAGGCTTGCAGGTCAGTACTCAGCAGTATGAAGTCCAGCTGAAGGCTGGCTAGTGGTGAACTACTCCAGGCATGGAAACTGCAACCAATGCTTTTAAGAAGGATGGGACACAGGCACTTTGAGCAAAAATCTCAGATGGTACAAATCTGGGAGCAGTGACTGATACAGCATGTAGTTTTGCTGCCACTCAGAAGGGCCACAAAAAAAGCCCACAAACAAATGGCTGAACAGGAATCTCATGAAGTTCAGTGAGAGGAAGTATAAAACCTTGCCAAAAAGTAGCACTAGTAACTAACTTGGCAGCAGAACTGGCTATTATCAAGGGTTTAGGTTTTTTTTCTTTTTTACGAGGCAAAGTCTGAGGCTTCAGTGGTCCAGGTCTTCAAAGGCAAAGGAAGCTGTAAATAGAGGCATTACAATCCTCAGCAGGGAGTCTGAATTTATTTCACACTGAAAACAAAATCTACTTGATGAGGTGAATGGCTGGCTCTGAGCCAATTATACTTGTAACCAATGAAACAGTCTGTGGAGATCTGACCTGAAACTTGAAAACACTTGAAATTGTTAAGTGCTTTGTTTTGGCTGATTCAGCCCAAATTAACTTATGTGCACCTAAAGTGACTGAGCATGTTCTTTATCATGAAGTTGAGAGCTGGGGTTTTTTTGGGGTTGGTTTTTTTTTTTAATCTGTTTGTTTTCAGAATGCTAGATGTTGTCTTTTCCAGGCCTTAGATCCTGGGTTTCTTGGGACTGATGGGAATATAAAATATGGTCATCACCTTGCTACACCCTGCCAGCCATACCTGAGTCACTGATTCTGACTAAGAGCAGAAATGAACTACAGAGAAGATAAGGTACTTCCAGACAACGATGATCTGTGGAGCCTGATTTTGTCTTCACTCACTCTGTTGATTTAAATCTTTAGTAACTTCTGTCTAATGCTTCTGAATTACATCAGTATGAATAAAACAAAATTAAAACAATACTGATTCCTCGAGTAGCCAGGTGGAATATGACTTTCATATTCAATACAGTAGCAATACCTGCAGATGGGGGGCATTTGGTTTCCAAGAGGGATCAACACTAGCCTGAAAAACAGAAAGTGACATGGTGCTGTCTGGCCTGCTCTTCCCTGTTCCCTAGCATACAGACCTTCTGAATCAGCCCTCTAGAGAGATATGTCTCCCCACTGATAGGATAAAGACATGGATGTCTCTGCAAATGATAAAAGTGTATTTGCAAGCTGAGGAAACTAGACAAAATTTTAAAGACAAAGGTTTTGATTAAAACCAGACAACTTACAAACAGATGTCGCTGAAAATGCAAACATGATTTTGAGATGAATGTTAGGCCTTGACATGACACCGTAGGTTTACTGGTGGAGTCTGTAAATCCCAATAATCTTGCAACCAGTAGGATAGTGACATTTTGAAAAAAAATAGGATAGAAAGGAAGCTTTGCCCTCTAGCAATTTGAGAGACCCCACCCGAGGCAAGTTTCAATGGACTCTCCCTTTATTTGAATACATTTAACTCTTATTTAGGACTCCTCTATCTCTTTTGTGAACACACCAACCTCAGGCAACAGGTACTTTCCAAATACCACCTTACCCACAGATCTGCTTCCATTCAATCTATCCTTTCTATATCCTTCTCCCTCTTTGTCATTGTCAGGCAACATGTGTCCAGATCTGATGATGACAGAAGCACTGATGTACTTGAACTGAGATCTCAATCCAACAAATTTTAATTATAAAGGAAACAGGGGATCTTTGGAGTATACCTTAGAAGGCTTAGACCCTAAACAAAACACTGCTGCAGTGAGTATGCTGCAGGACAGCTGTTTGACTGTATTAGTTAGAAAGGCAAGTAAAAAACTTGAGCTGGGAGCTTTTGATACAGTTCAATTGCTTTATGTGAGTTATTTGTGAAGCCAGTACATGAATGGGTCCAATTCACAGTTTCTGGCTATTTGACACTTGAAATAGTGATAGCTACAAGCCATTTAAAAACCATTATCTCATTTTAATCCCCTCTTTCTATTGTTACAGCTGCTCGAGTTAGATATCAGTTTATTGATGGATTTTCTAAAATTACACAATATTCAAGGGATTGTAATTTATCACAATTTGCTCTACCACTTTGCAGATTCAAGATGAGGAAGTTCTTTAAAAACTCAGATGACTAAGAATTACGGAATGCATTTTCTGCATCATTTTATGACCTTCTAATTTTGTTGTTTTTTCCTCAAACCTACTGACTTAGAGGTGATATAAACACTAAGCAGAAGTGTTCCCCACATCCAGCCTATATTCAGCATCAGCTAGAAATGTATGACAGTTAGGTCTGTGTTACTAAAGCCTCTTTGAGGGCAGCAGAAGACATATACTGACTCTTTGGGGTGATTAGCGTGGAGGTTACTGACACAAGAAGCTGCTGGAGCACAGCATGTCTGATGGAAAGAGGAGAGACACATCTGATCGCCTGGGGATGAGAAAGTAAGGGAGAGCTCTTTTGGGTGTCTTCAGCAGCCATGAGGAAGGACACTATGAAGGAGCCAGTGTCTTCTGGAAGGTGCAGCACAGGGCTAGCACTAGTCAGACAGAAGCTGCATCACAAGGCATTGCTGGAGCATCAGGGGAGCCTTTCTTTTCTCTGAAGGGTGCTCACCACAGGGGAGATCACCACCCTTAAGGATCTTCTCTGCTTGATTGCCCAAGCAGCAACAGAGCTGTGCCCGGTGACAAGTGTTTGAACTGGGCAAAACCTCTAGAGGTCCTTATCAGCAAAGTTAATTCTGTCAGTCTATGAAAGTGTGTAGGTCAGATCCTCTCTCATCTCAACTGCCACAGACATATGTTTTCCAATTTATATCTTTAACTCTTAGTAAGGTGGAGATCCAAATTACAAGAGATTCTCTTCCATGTAGCCACTACTGAACTTAAGGGAACACAGTGTACACTCCTGGCAGCCCAAACTACAAAATATATTCCCTTGAAAGTCACAGCCAATATGATCAGATGGAAAATTTTTCTGTTTCATGACTGAAGTGACCTATGCTGGTATAAGAAAGGATGCTGTTGTTTGCTGTTTTCAATGCACCAGAGAGACATAAAATACCACTTCCACTGCTTGGAAAAGTTTACAGTTGCTACCAGAAGTCATCCAATATGTCACCTCCCTCACTAACCCATGTTCTCTCCTGCATGTCTTAGAAGAATAAACCAGAGGAAAAATAAAGATCGAGAGCTCTCTGTAGGACATGAATCCTGTGCCTGGAATTGGAACTTATGTTCTGATACCATTAGAAGGCTCCCAGCACTGGACCAGGGCTAAAGGTTCAAAAGTCTCTACCTGGCATCATCTCAAGCCCTTGAAGGCTGCTATCTTCTTATGCACCTTGTTTGCTTCTGGATCTCTCTCTACATGTACTTCAATGTGGAGTGCTACTCCAAAGTGTACCTAGTGCACATGGCAATAGTGTTGTTAGGGCTCAGGCGGGTTTTTTTGGACCTTCCCACTCTTTGTACCAAGATCTGAAGAAAGTTAACACAGAAAGATTCAGCTCAGATCACTATTAGCAAATGTGCCTGGAAATACCTCCTGCTTTCCTGTAGTATGGTGCCTCCTCACAATCTTGAGTCAGCTCCAAAGCAGCAGCTCTGCTTATGATAATACAGACCAGCCTCAGAGATGTGCCAGTGAAAATGCACAGAAGATTAGATGCACATGAAGTTCATTCAACTGAAAAGCCAATGGAAAATTCACAGGAAATACTCTCAGAGGTTTGCTTAGGATTCTGCTTGTCTGCCTTAAATGTGTTAACATAGAATCATAGCATAGTTTGGGTTGGAAAGGACCTTAAAGATCATCGAGTTCCAACCCCCTGCCATAGGCAGGGACACCTCCCACTACATCAGGCTGCTCAGTGCCATGTCCAAGCTGCCACATGGCACTGTTCTCTTGAACACCTCCAGAGAGGGGCCATCTGCAACCTCTCTGGGCAACCTGTTCCAGTGTTTCACTACCTTCACTGTAAAGAATTTCAGTTTCATTTTTCTGCACTAGTATTCTTGATCAGACAGCAGACTGTCATGTCTAAACAGACATGTGCCATGACATTTCCATAAGATTCCATGTGTATGTGATGCTTTAACATGAGCTCAGCGTCCAGAGTGACCAGATTCTCATGTCTGTGCTTCAAGATACTATAGTAATGGTAGGGATCTGCCAATAATTTCCCTTCTTTGCAAGACACATGTGAAGCATGTTTTTAGCCAATGTGGAAGAAATAATCTAGAAGTAAAGGTCTTCCTTGTATCTATTCTGTTTTAAATTTGCATCAGCTACATTGTTATGACAGAACACAGAGCATATAAACAGAGCATGTGGGGCAATGAGATGAATGTGATTTTCAGTCCTCCAATTAAGAGTGTGGAAGATTCTATATGATCTGACTTAACATCTGGCTCTAGACTAGTAACATTTATGAGAGCTAAAGGCGGAGCTCCTTCACTTAAATTACCAGTTACACTAATAAGTGTACCCTAGGGTACAGGACTTCTCTCACTGTCTCTTCAGAGTTAATGATCTTGATTAATACAGCTCATTGCAGTTCAGACAGTCCCACTCAACTGACACATGGAATTTAGACTTCATATATACATATTTAAGTAGCAGCCTTGGTTCTTACTGCTACACACATCTCTAAACACGTCATCTCAGTATAACTACCTCACATTAGGGAAATTGTAGCTTGGCAGCAAAATTGTAGCTTGACGCTGCTCTGCCAGCACAGAATCAGCGTCAAGCAGTGTCTGCTGCTACAGAAACAGTACCTGCTTGCACATAAGCAAACCAATAATAGTATCTATTTAAGGATTTTCTCCTAGAGATTACCACTTGTGTTCTGATGTTATGGCTAGAACTCATTTCAGTGAGCAACACCGTAAGAAAGCTTGAAATGAATGTGGTGTGGGAATTCAACTCTGTATTGTAAGTGAGCCAAGGAAAACCTGTTTTGTTACTACTGCCAGGTTACTACTGAGTTACTACTTCATTATTTATGCCTTTTGGCTGGTTAGCTTGCTTATGGCATCCCTTGCCATAGTATTTGTTCTCTGCTGCTGAGCACTTAACATTCCCTCTAGACCACTGTCCTTGGCTTGCTTTTGTCTTTTTTGGGCTTTCCAAAGCTATGTGGCTAGAATATGACTGTAATGTCGCACTGCACTGAAAAAAGAATCTAAGAGGTTTGACTCTTCTCTGTGTAATATGAGTGCTACTTTAGTCACCTCTCTTAAAAAAAAAGTCATGCTTCACATGTATCTTGCAAAGGAGGGAAATTATTGGCAGATCCCTACCATTACCGTAGTTTCTTGAAGCACAGACATCAGTCTGGTCACATAATTTTTTTTTTAAGTGAGGTGACTAAAGTACCACTCATACCACACAGAGAACAGTCATGTACAAGCATAGTAACTAGAATACATAGGCTGACTAGAAAAGTGCGTGTCTAATTACTATCAGTGTTCAAACCTAGCAGATGCTTGTGCACTGAGCTGAAGGTAATGCTTCTCAGAGAGGCTAGATACCAATGTGGTTATTCAGGAGAACTCCCTTGCAAGAGCACCTACACTCTGGCTCTCAGACTCTGCCATGCTCAGAGAAATGACCAGGAGTGGGTCTGATACCTCCCTTCATACCCTAAAGCAGAGTTCTCAGGTACCTCCACCCGAGACTGTTACAGACTCAAGAGGTCCTTCCATAATCTGGGTGCCCCTTCAAGGTTCAAGATTGCACTTGGCCTAGAAGGGACAACTGGTTCTGAGAGACTTCATCAGAGAGGCTGAGAACCAGTTTCTTGATTTACCTAGGGCCCATGTCCCAATGAAAGCCATGTCACTGGGCTTTTCAAGAAGGGCTGCAATGATTTAATGTGAACACAGGTCTATCAGGGGCTATAGCAGTAGTGAAGGCAGAATCAATTTGAAGCAAAAGGTTGTTGAAAGGAGTGGGAAAAATTACCAAATTCTTCATGACTTTTTTTGTTTTTTCCCTACTACTTCTCACAACTTCCCTATTGTAAGACAGGAAAAT
The DNA here is from genome assembly GCA_013400935.1 of Turnix velox. Lineage (NCBI taxonomy): Eukaryota > Metazoa > Chordata > Aves > Charadriiformes > Turnicidae > Turnix > Turnix velox. The sequence goes on along the minus strand of VZTY01006789.1, from coordinate 75,977 downwards.
TATGAAAGCAACCTCACAGGGTTTTTTCAGTAATTGAAAATGGTTATAATTTCTGATGAAACAACCCAGTACTATGTGAGAATGATGTTAACTATGATAGACTTTCATGTGGGTTCACTCAGGAATCCTAGGCAGTTCATTTGGATCTTACTGATAAAAGACCCTGCTACTAATCGACTTGACCTCTTTTCTGCCAGAACTGCACAAATCCCAGGGCTTTTATTTTCTTGATTTTTTTCCTCTCACCATTTTCTTTAAAAAACAAATAAACAACTATCCTCAAAGCAGTAGTGAAATACAGACGACTTTAATAAGATGTTGATTTTATTCTGCTTTAGTAGTTGTCTGTAAAGTGTGCACATGTAAACCAGCTGTTAACAGCACCCAAAACTATCCTTAGAGGTATTTTAAAAAGTAGATTGTATCTTCATGTACTGCTCAAATAAAACAAGCATTCCCTTTGATAAATCATTGATTACTCAGTATTTAAAAGGCAGTACTTACATGATATACAACTGCTCAAAATCAGACTATATACAAAAGGTGAGCTATAATCAGCTGCCATTCCCTGCCTGATAGTTCAGCCACTAAATAGTTCAGCACAGAAATATCTTACAAAGAAAGACAGCAAGGTTCTCAATTTAATAGGGTGGTGAAAACCCAATACCCACCTGCAATAACATTGCTATGTTAGGCAGGTGAAATGTGGCGATATAATAATTAAATGCATGGATATCTCACAGACTCCAATAAACTAACTGGATTATGGGAATCTGCAAAATTTGGTTTCAATAAACCAAATAAACTCTAGTGCATCATTGTATAAGTCTAAGTTCCCCATGCCCCTGCACTTCTGAAGTAGTGCAGACTGCTTTTTCTGCTTTAAAAAGACAATCCTCCTTTCTCTGTCCATAAATCATGAGTAAAATTATATGGTCTCTCACACCTGGTACACACAGTTTTAGGATTTATAGTTGCTGCAGGCATGCACGTTTCAGTTGTTAAAAGCACATTTTATGCAGAATTTTCAACTTTTTCAAGACTGTGGCTATTTCAACCTTCCTTACCACAAAATGCTTAGTGTTAGCCTGGAAAACCTCCATGTTTTGGAGGAATCATTCAGTTCCTACTTTTGTTTATAATATGCTGAAGCTTCACAAGATAGCTTGGTCACAGATGACACTCTACAAAAGCCCATTATTACTTTTAATAATGTTTTCAACTTACAACCACCAAGGCCTAGAAGGATTAGAAAAGAAAAACACACATACATACATGAGATGCACTGACTTAAAAATTTTCTTCTGGTCATTTTTTTCTTCTTAGAACAACATTTTTTCTTTGTAGAACAACATTTCACCCTCACTCCTACAAGGCTCTCACAATCATCCTGTCCAGTCTGTAGCTGAAATTTCCCATTTTCAAAAATATCATGGATAGATTAATTTTTAAGGGAGAGCAAGAATATAATCCTTTCTTAAGCACAATCATTTCAGTTCATTTCTGAAAGTGAAAACTACTCTTTAAAAGAAAAAAATCCACACCTTTTCCTTCTTAAAAGGTGTACAGCACTGTAAAACTCATAAGCTTACTCAAACTGCTTAAAAAAACTCATTGGGACCTGCAGTGGACTCTAATGATTTTTAAAATACAAGCAGATACATTTCTGAAAACACAGTTTGGGTCAAATGTGGCTATTGTTTAGAGAAAAAAAAAATCAAAAGAACAAAAAACCAAACCACCAAACAACCACAGATCTTACCTTTTAATAAAGACAGGAATAAGTATGCCCAGAGACATAGTCCAGAATAAACAAATCCCAAGCACCTTTCTGTAAGCATTGTCAAAACAGGCTGGCTATCTGGCTTACTGAACAGAGGGTGAAGGAGGATGAAGTCTTGGAGATATGCTACTATGACTGATGGATTTGGTAACTACAGTAATAAGGCATCAAACCAGCTTCCCACCAGGAATCGGTTCATTTGCTCATGTGCTTCTCCAGTCCCCAGGAGCCAAATCAGCTCAGTGCTGGGTCTGTAAATCCAAACATAACGGGCTGGTTACTTTGCTTAATACTCAGATTCCCAGGCACTCTGAGCCCTTTTCTTAGTCAGAAGCAAATGCACACTGCACTCTGCACACAGCTGTGTTTGTATGGCGAGGAGGGGGAGCATTCTGCATGGGATATGCTCTCCACATCCCCACAGACCGTATCTAACTTGAGACAGCACGTCCGCAGCACTTCCAGTGATTGCACTCGAGTGCCTCCAGAGCTGTGTCCCTCTGCTGTCTCTGCTGCAGGCAGTGCAACCTGCAGCAAGTACCTGTGGCATGGCTCTCTGCCATATACCTGCCCTTTCTCCCCTAGCACGGGTGGCTGTGGAGATTCAATAGTGCAGAAGCCAGGAAGATAAACTTAGCTGATTTCCTGTCCTTCCTGATGCACTTGCTATGGTGATCACCACCACAGCAGCAGGGAACTGCCCTGAATGGCCTCAGCTCCCCACTTCTGCTGACTCCCCACTGTCAAATTTTTCACAGACCCTGGCACCTCTGGGGTAGTCTTTCTACCTCCCCACTCCATTTTATTCACCAGCCAGATAAAGGATAGGCAAGGCAAGGCAAATCATAGAATCATAGAATAGTTTGGGTTGGAAGGGACCTTAAAGTTCCAACTCCCCTGTCACAGGCAGGGACACCTCCCACTAGATCAGGCTGCTCAGTGCCTCATCCAGCCTGGCCTGAAACATCTCCAGGGACTGAGGGGGCATCCATAACCTCTCTGGGCAACCTCTTCCAGTGTCTCACCACCCTCACCGTAAAGAATNCCCTTTTATCATCTTCATGGCCCTCCTGCTCCAACAGCTCCATATCCTTCTTACGTTAAGGGCTCCAGAACTGGACACAAAACTTCAGGTGGGGCTTCACAGAGGCAAGTAGAGGGGCAAAATCACCTCTCTTGACCTGCTGGTCACTGCTTAATAGGTTTACAATACATGTTTTCTAGGTAATTGTGAGAGATTCTTGTGTTTGGCAGCTGACCATTTTACCTCAGAGAATCTTAGATCTGAATTTGGAGTCATTAAGTTAGTTCTAACAGATTTTAAAAGAGTGGGTACTCCTGAACATGGAGGGAAGAAGGCAACCAGTATAAAATTGAGATGTTTCTCATCTTTGACTGATCACTACAGCTCTTTATTCAGAAACTATCAGGCTCCTGTTCATTAAATTTGAGAAAGCTGGTTTCCAAAAGTCTTTAGATTCATCATTTGGACCTGTTTTAACTCTTCCAGCTGATCTGCACTCTAACCCACTTCTCTTTCACTGAAATCAGCTGTGGGATTTGTCACCTCCAATTGTTGAGGCTCTTGGAGCTTCTTCCTTTGGCAGAGTACAGCCCTAGATAGATGCAAGGATGCAACAAGTTGTGTCTGTGAAGGAGGGATTTGGGAGCAGCAGTAGCAAGGTTTACAGGAGAGCAGAACCCTGGGACATGGAGGCACAGGGTATGGGGAGCAGGAGAAGAGGCCTGAGTGATAAGCAACAGAGCACAGGCTGGCCCTGAAGGACTTCCATCTGGAAACTTCTGCCTTGGGAACACTGCAAAGCTGGGCAGCAGGGAGAACACAAAACCAGTACCTGATATATGTAGAAGAGCCTGCTGGCATCAAAATCCCATCCCTCTTGGCCAATGCCTTATCCCATGCAGCTGATCCCAGTGGCTGCGGGGCCAGCAAACAAGGTGCTAGGTGAAGCACCAGGAAAAGGAGGATATAGCAATGCTGCTGGCATTGTTACTAATCCTTTTCCTGCTACTTTCACGCTTTCATTTTCTTTCAAAAAATGCTAAATACACTGGAGGGGAAGCAGAACTGTAAGGGGTGTTTAAGGCCTGGCTGGATAAGGCAGTAAGCAGTCTGATGTAGTGGGAGGTGTCCCTGCCTATGGCAAGGGGGCTGGAACTAGATGATCATTAAGGTTCCTTCCAACCCAAACCATTCTATGATTCTATGGAACCTTCTGGTGGCCTCCCAGGGGCTAAAAGATGGAGGAAGACTCTTGGATGGAGACTGTAACCACAGGACAATGGGCAGTGGTTGAAACTAGAGCAGGGCAGAATTAATTGAGATATGAGGAAGAAGTTCTTTTCCATGAGGGCGAGTAACACTGGCCCAGGTTGCCCAGAGAGGTTGTGGATGCCCTCTCTCTGGAGGTGTTTAAGGCCAGGTTGGATGAGGCACTGAGCAACCTATTTAGTGGGAGGTGTCCCTGACTATGGCAGGGGTGTTGTAACATGGGTCCCTTCCAACCCAAATTGTTTCATGATTCTATTATTCTGTGTCTGAGGGCAGCAGTATGTTCACCCTCACCTCATGCAGCACTCTCTGACCAGAGCTGAGCCCCATGGCACATCATTCTTTGCCCTCTCATTGTCACTCTCCTGAAGCCAAGTGCCATGGCCTGGGCTGGGTTGATCATAGCTTCATTGTCCCTGCTTGGAGACCCCTGTGGTGGCCAAGGTGGGGCAAAGTGGCTCTGCTTGACAAAGAAGTAGATCCTACAGAAAATGCCAGCAGGATGAGAAGATCTGTCTTTATGGCAACCAGATCAGGGCAAAGTGGACCTGCAGGAGCACAGGACCTGGTCCCATGTCAGCCTGCACATAAGAAAGAGGCTCTGTGAGCCCAGATCATACCCAAATGAGCACAAAGACAGGCCTTCTGGTGCTCCAGGGATGCTCTGTTCAGTTCTATTCATAGCTATTGCTCTGTAGGACACCTCAGACCTCCAGCCTGGGAATGCCATACCTTGCCTACCCACAAACATACTGCTTTACAAAAGTCTGTGTAGTAAAATCTTCTCAGAGAAAGGGGAAATCACAGCTTTTCACCATATACTAACACACTGAGGACAGCAATGTGCTAGCAACTTTTCCATGTGCAGATGTTTTCTCTTTACCTGGAGTGCAATGAGCCCAGTTTTTGGGGTATTTATTTCATGTCTGCAGAGACAGGTGTGGTTTATTCACAAAGCTAGCAGAACTTGGCTTACACATTGTAAGCTTTCAGATTTTTACAGAAAAATCACCTAATTAAACTTGCTATACTCTACATTGGTGCTTCTTGATTTCACTGTAAGTTCTTGTTGGCTTTTTGTATTCTTGCTTCAAATTAAAAGCAAAGTACATTCCTAAATTTCTGTGCAAGGTCAGTGAACAGACATTTTGTCTAGGGGGCATGTAACCTAAGATTTGGAGGCACATTCATTAAAAGGACACATTCCAAGCAAAGTTCATCTAGAGAACACGTACTTCTTATTTTCAACATTTCCCAACAACAGCAACCTTGCAGCTTTTGAGAAATTCCGTTATGTCCAGTTAGGCTCCTTATGTCTCTCTGTTATCTTCAGGCTGATGCAACAAATTCTTTTCTTTTTATCTCCTTAGTCTTCCTCAAGGATGGTTTCTTGCTCTCTAAAGCAGGCCATGCTAGTAGAAAGACACAACACATGGAAGGCAGAGCGTTCTACTGGCCTGGGCCATGCTATCCAACACCTTCTTAACATCTAATAGTGAGCAAAGTGCAGGAATAGTGATTTAGGACCAGTTCTGTATTGGGCATTTGGTCCTGTACTGCGTACTGTATGTTATATGTAGTCAGGGCACATTTCTGTACAGTAATAGATACTGACTCTGACATGAGCTGTGCTGAGACTCTCCACAGGTATACTTCAGGCATGATGAGCTCAGTGACGACCCAATACAAGGCCTTCCCAACTCATGGTGAAGAAGTGGCAAGAGAGATGTGTTTGCAGGGAATCACATGCCTCCTTACTACTAAACTTTCCTAGCAATGCAACACCTTGGCACAAAGACATGGGTCATTCATGTTTCTCAAAATCAATGCAATGTATTAAGTTTTATCTAGTTTTAACAAGCACGACAGTATCATCAGTTTGGTAAATCACACAGAAAGTTGCCAATGTAGATGAAAATCCATAATTATTGCTGTAAGTGAAGTGCTGTTATGTTGCTTACTCACTCAGCTAATACCTTTGTCTTCCCCAAAGGCAGAGAGTTCATAAGTGGAACACAAATCAAGGTGCATTTACCCATGAACACAATCTCAGAATGTGATAATGATGTTGCCATGCTGAAAAATTTGGGAGGACAACAGGAGTAGTTGCAATTATCCAGGTCTTACATCCTAGAGACCACACACACTTCTAGGACAGGGACAAACACTACTGTAAGACAGAGAGCTTGAAGTGGATTTGCTTTACACAAGCCTGAAATCTTCCTACATTATTTCTTTGGTCTTTAAGTGAGTGAACAGACTGCTAAGCACATAATTCACAAAACACTCTACTTTGATGTAGATCTGGCCACCAGCCAAGCCTGATCATGGTTTTCAAATGACAGATTTGGCTTTCAAGTGGGAGGCATGGTAGAGCACAATGCTTACCTTCTCAAGTCCTAAGCAAGTCCAGCAGAGGGATATCCTGAACAGGTTTTGAAAGTTAAACAACTATCCAGTGGTATTTGGATTAAAAATACAAGGGGATGGTGCCAACAGAACACTGTGGTGAGGGTAAAGGGCTTGATTCCTACAACAGGACCCAGAAAAGGGTGCCCTTCTCACTGGTAGCCAGTTACAGGGACATTGAGCTCTTTGGGTGCAACCATCCAGCCAACGCCCAACCCATCTAACAGGCCATCCACCAAATCTTTACCCCTTCAATTAAGAGGCAAGAACACTGTGTGGGACTCTGCAAAAGGCCCTGAAGAAGTCCAGGCAGATGACATTTGTAGCTGTTCCCTTGATCACTGATGCTGTCACTCCATAACAGAAGTCCTATAGGTTAGGCAGGCACAATTTGTCCATGGTGAAGCCATGCTAGCTGTTACACAGCAGTAACAGAATAAGAGTAACCAAGAACTCTGGACAAAGCTCTTTCTGCAGAAGAAAATGTCACTCCTGTATGCCAGCTCCAGAGAGAGATGAAGCCCACAGGACTGCAGATCAACAGGAACTTTTTAAACCACTAAAAAAACCCACAACACCAAAATTACATATTCAATCAATAGCTGAATGGGTGAGAACGCATTTTTACCCACATCAGTTTCAGGAGGGATGGATTTCTTTGCACCGCAGCTTCCTGAGCAATCCTAGCACTTCTAATGAAGCAGGAAGAAAAAGTTGTTGAATGCTGCAGACTGTAAATCTGCAGCACATTCTCTTCCACGGAGGCCTGGGGATCTTTCCTGTTGGTGGCAGGCAATTCACAGCTTATTTCAACACATACATTATTCTGACAGAGCAATTTGTTGTCAAAGAGCTGTGCTGTCAGCTACCCCCAGTTAATTGATCTAGGTTTTCTCATGTTTCTTTTTACAGTAACTCAACATCCATAGACAGGAGACCAAGAATTTAACTGGAGTTTAGGGTGATGGTCATTTCAGAGACAACTACTGTGAAATGTGTATGCTTACTTGTGGAGGAAGTTGTCAGGCCTGGTCTTCAAGTAATTTACAGCTTGAAGATTCTTGAAACAGGCTCATATCTGGCCAAATAAAATAGCCCAATCATTCAAGGACTTCCTTTAGCAAGAGGGCTAGGAACAGGGTAAGGTGTCCCATACTACAGCCCAAAACAGGCATAAAAAATAGACATATGCTTATAGGTAAGGGCACATGCCATGTTTTCTGGTATTGCTTCATTAAATTATCTTTTATCTCAATCCAGGAGGTTTCTCCTTTCCTCTCCTTTTTACCTCTTCTCCCTGTCTTTCCAGGGGAAGGGGAAGAACTGTGCAAGCGGCTGCTCAGCCCAAGCTGACACACTCCTCAAGACAGGGAAGCTTGAGGGTAGTCCTGGTATCTCAGAGTCAGGCTGTGAACAGCAAATGCCAGCTTCAGCACAGACCAAGCAGATAGAGATTGAGGATAAATAATGGGCAAGTTCTCCGCTTCGAAAATTATGAAAAGACATCAGCGCTACAGGCAAAAGGAACTTATTGCACTCACAAACTGTAGACCAGCTCCTTGTGAAGCTCATTGTTCATGTGAGCTCAGTTGTCAGCACAGTGCCAGGACAATATGAAGACCATGTTCCTGTGCAATCCTAAAGCCAGCCCTGGCTGTCCTGGCCACACAGAAGGGTCGAAAAAGCATCCATGCCTTCTGCTGATCCATGTGTGAATCTCGTACATCTGATTCGTGTCAATACAGGTCAATGCTGAGAACCAAGGAATGAATGCAACATTTGTTCCTGTTTGGTTTTGAGCAGCTGTACAGCTGTGACCAGGATAAAACAGGAGTTGTAACCAAGATAAGGCAAAAGCTGAGGTTGAAGCTCAATGTACGTAATTCTTGTATCTTGAAACAAACATCCTGGTATATTGGTATTTGACAAAGGCTGAGGTAAAAGCTCAATGCACATCATTCTTGTGTCTTGTAACACACATCCTTGTATACCAGTATTTGCTAATTTTTGCTGCTAACTGCATATTTTTGTATAAGAACAACTCATTAAGTGCATGATCAGAATGAGCGGTCACTCAAAGGACAAGGTGAAGAAGACTATGAATGACTATGAATGACTTTCAGCTTCCTGAGGCAACATCTGGATGCAATAACAAAAATAAATAAAATAAAATCTGATCATTCTCTCAGCAGCATCCCATTCACAACTGCCTTTCTGCCTGAAATTTCTATGGAGAAGTTTGGGCACACCATCACTAAGGAACCTGCCCTAAGCAGAAGATGAGTTTAACTATCGGGGGATTAATTTACTGTGAGATTTTTATTCAGTTTTTACAAAAGCAATGACCCTTTTTTTTTTTTGTGGCCTTACCTGGCCTTGGTTGATGTCCCCCAGATGTAGTTACAAGTATAAAGCTATGTTTCCAATAAGAGCACTAGAAGTCTTCACGGAGAGATGCTCTCTCCTGGCTGGAGGCCATTCCCTGTAGGATGCTCAAACCATCCAGCTCTTGGAAAACACTGGGAGCTTACCAGTGCTCTGGAAAGGATTTTGGGGCTTGAGCTGACATATCACTTTGAATGAGGTGTCCCTGCCCAAAGCAGGAGGGTTGGAACTAGATGATCTTTAAGGTCCCTTCCAACCCAAACCATTCTATGATAATTCTATGACTACCAGAAGGAGGGTAGAAGACCCTAAGAGAAGGAAGCAGCATGCACCAATACAGACACAACTATTCTGAGAAATTACTAGCTTCATCCACCCCTTTCCCAAAAATAGTAATGCCTATGTATTAGTACAGCAAATACAAACCCAAGTGTAAGGACCATAGAGCGTGCATGTTGGTGGAGCAGAGACTCCCCGTGCAACCAGCGCTGTTTGCTTGCCTCTTGCTCAATAATCTTAATTACTATTCAATCATAGGAAAAAAGTTAAACCCAATAAGCAGTGTTATCGAGCAAGCATTTCTTTATTGCAGCATCTCGTTATCTTGTTTATCCTCGATTAAGAGCTGGGCCTTGGTATTCTGTCTTACCTTGTCTTTGTGTTCTGTCTTATATTGTCCTAAGTCAGCAGAATCCTCCAGGGCTTCCTGACCGAGCTGTATTCCAAAGTTTTCAATTTCTCCTACCCCCATTCACTATTTTACAGAAACTGACTAGGACTTGGTCACTCATCACACCACACAAGAAGAACCCACTGTCTTAAGACACAACATCACTTTCAGACACTTGTGCCACACTAAGCTCAAGCTCTGCAGCTCCATCCACGCTTTGCCACCCAGGGCCATGGCAGCTGTAACCACCTAACGTGTGCACACAGCCCCACGAGGAATGCCCACATGACGAATGAGGTGCAGGCACACCAGCACCCGTGGTGCATGGACTGCGCGTAGAGCCTACACACATCTCCATTCTGCCCTCACCTCTGAGGTGATGCACACCTCCAACATGACACACACACGCACCCACAGGTCCTGCACCTGGGTCTGAGCAATCCCAAGCACAGATACAGGCTGGGTGGAGAGTGGCTTGAGTGCAGCTCTGAAGAGAAAGACTTGGGGATGTCAGTAGATGCAAACTCAACATGAGCCAGCAGTGTGCACTCGCAGCCAAGAAGGCCAACCAAATCCTGGGTTGCATCAAGAGAAGTGTGACCAGCAGGTCCAGAGAGGTGATTTTGCCCNGATGTAAATTGGAAGGGGGTAAATTTAGACTTAAGAAAGAAATTGTTTACGGTGAGGGTAGTGAAAACACTGGAACAGGTTGCCCAGAGGTAGTGGATGCCCCCTCTCTGGAGGTGTTTAAGGCCAGGCTGGACAAGGCACTGAGCAGCCTGATGTAGTGGGAGATGTCCCTGCCTATGGCAGGGGGATTGGCACTCGATGATCTTTGAGGTCCCTTCCAACCTTCCAACTTCTATGATTCTATGATTCAGGCTTTGCCACCCCGGGCCGTGGCGGCTGCAACCACCTAACGCATCTGCACGGCCCCACGCCAGCCGCCCACGCGAGGAACGAGGTGCACGCACATCAGCGCCAGCAGTGCGTGGAGCCCTACACACATCGCCATCCCGCCCTCACCTCTGAGGTGATACTGAGGTGACACGTCCGTAGTCACACACACTCACTCACACGCACACGCACACACACTCACACACACACACACACAAACACGCACACACGCACGCACTGACACGCCCTTGCGGGCAGCGGAGACCATGCGCATGCGCACTTCCTCCCGTGAGGTCCGCAGCGATGCTGCGGGCAACCTCAGGCGCAGGCGCACTCCCTCCCGAGACGCGGCACTGCGGCCGCGGCTCGGCGCATGCGCACTGCTCCTCCCGCCCACCATCGCTCCCCGCTGCCGCGGGAGGGAGGGAAGCGTAGCCGTTCGGTTTAATGGTTCCTCCCGTGCCTCGGATATAAATGGCGTTTCTGGCTGCTGCCGTTGTAGAGGTGTTCTGGATTGCGGCCACTAGGGAGTGTAGCATCACCTCTGTGCGGCCACCAGCCCCTCCGGCACGGTTAGGGACGCGGCGCCCCGCGGCCGATGGAGGTAGCCAGTGCGGGGTCGGCGGTGTAGGCGCAGCCTCGGCACCTGCCGCTGCCCACATCCGGAGCCGGGCTGCGGCGCAGGCTCCTGGATGGTGAGGGTCGTGGGATGCTGAGGTGGGAGCTGCCCTTGTCTTCTGTCCAGCAAGAGCCTGGGGAGCGGCAGAGCGAGCCTCTGAACACCGCGTTCCAGCAGCGCTGCAAGGTGAATGCACCCAAGTTGGCCAGTTTGCCACCAAGCACCCAAATACCCAAAGCTCTCAGGAGTTTAGAGTCATAGAATAGTTGCAGTTGGAAGTTAAAGTTCAGTTAAAGATCAAGTTCCAATCCCACTACCATAGGCAGTGACACCTCCCACTGGACCAGGTTGCTCAGTGCCTTGTCCAGCCTGGCCTTAAACACCTCCAGGAGAGGACATCCACAACCTCTCTGGGCAACCTGTTCCAATGCTTCACTGCCCTCACTGTAAACAATTTCTTTCTTATATCTAGCATGAGTCTACCCCCTTCCAATGTACATCCATTATTTCTAGTCCTTCCATCACGCTGCCTTTCTGTAGCCTCCTTCATGTATTGATAACCTATTATGAGGTCTCTTCTGGTCCTTTTCTTCAGACTGAGCCACCCCAGCTCCTTCAGCCTGTCCTCATAAGGCAGTTGCTCCAGCCCTCTGATCATGTTCATGGCTCTCTCCTGCACCCGCTCCAGAGGAGACTCCCTGACTTTAAAGTTACCAAGGCTGCCCCAAGCCCCAGAATATTCCTTGTATTGCTTCAGCTCCCTTCTAAACCTTCCTGAGCAACTCTTGGCTCTCCCTTTATGACCAACACCCTGCCTGAATATCTCCAAACCTTACTCAACTGTGTCCCAAAGTTCCCCAAACATCCCTTACAGCCCCCAAAACTCATGAACCCCATTTCTGAGCACCTGAAAGTCCTCCTCCAAAGACTTGCAGATACTTATTTTTCACAACGACCCCATAAAACTACTTTCTGAAACCTTCGACCCACAAAATCACAAAGTCACAGAATGGATTGGGTTGGAAGGGACCTTAAAGATCATCTAGTTCCAACCCCGATACCTCAAATCAAATCCAAATACCCATCTAAAATGGCTCACATGGCCTCAAACATACTAAAACCTGCTTGCAACCTTCTCAGTCCTCCCCAAGCCTCGCCAAAGGGTCCGAACACTGTACTGAAGTTCACATTAAATCTCAAATTCTTCCTGGCTCCCAGAGACACTTCATCCTTCACAGTTTTGTGCAAAGAATCAAAATTTGGCCCAGACCAACCTTGCCAGAACCCCACCATGGGTTCCCAAATGCTATCACAAAGTCTCCTAGTAATGCTGAAAGGCTCCCATTCTCCCAAGACCCTAAAAACTCCAAACCTACCTCATACTGCATCACCCCCAAAGTGTACCCCAGGAACCCAAAAATAACTTCAATTAACTACCCCTTCTTCCAAACACATGACCAGGGCTACTGAAAACCCTGACCCACAGGCCTTCAAGACCTAAATCTGCACTAGTTCGTGCAACCACCCCAAAGTCTAATTTGGAACCTCCATACATGTTTTCCATCATCCTCCAGATCCTGTGTCAGGTCCTCTCAAAGCCTGCCAAAATGCCCCAAGGACTCTGAAACTTGTATCAGAAATTGCCCCAGCCCCTTTAGCTGTCCTGGACCTCTTGCCTGTGCAGTTGCCTGAGGTGACCCACTGCCAAGTGCTGCATCATAGTCTGGGGTGAGCCCTGGAGAGAGGCAAGGGCTGCTGAAGGTCTTGACCAACTTGAGTGCTCTAGAGCCTCCTAGCTATTGTAACACTGGATATTTGGGCAGGCCATGGCTCCATGAATCATGAATCATCCCAATGGGGATGTGCAGCATTAGTGGTCAGACTTCTTGCCAAGCTTTGCAGCTGGGAAAGACAATGTAATTGAGATCTGGGTATTGGTGCAAAACCTCAAAAGAGTTGGCCATCTTTCATTTTCAATTAAGTACATTTAAATAATTTAAAGCTTTAGGGTTTGCAGATGAGGATTCTGTTTTCTCTCAGTCATCTCAACAGACAGGAGTTGCTGAGGGCAGCCTGGCAAAGCTTTGTATGTGATAAAAAACTAGTTTTCTTGCAGAGCCATGAAACCTTTCCACAACAAGGGCTTAGTTCAGTCCCCTTCACTAGGCAGCCAGTGCAGAGTTCCTGCAGATGTGGTGAAGGGGGCAGTAATATAGTGAGGGTCTGGGGACAGAAAAGCTCACAGGGACAGGGCTGTGCTTGCTGGATGGGTGACAGGGAAGAAGCCCATAGAAGTTGTGGATGCCCCCTCTCTGGAGGTGTTTAAGGCCAGGCTGGATAAGGCAGTGAGCAGCCTGATGTAGTGGGAGGTGTCCCTGCCTATGGCAGGATGGTTGGAACTTGATGATCTTGAAGGTCCTTTCCAACCTGAACTATTCTATGATTCTATAGATGTTCAGTGTTTCATTTATAAGCATAGCAAAGAGCAACAGAGTCTCAAAGAGTGTGTGCCACATGTAACTGCATGAGCTTGATGTGCCTGAATTTTATTGATGATTTCAAGATTTTAATGTGGTCTCACAGCTAACAAAGCATGTACAACATCTGTTTTCTCTGAACTTCAAGGAGAATGATCTCTTTTCAACGCTAAGGTGTGCTGGTTTTACACAAAACAGCAGAACAGTGGCCCTAAAGTTATACAATTACCTGGCAGATTCTGTGTATCTTTTCCATAAATTGGATTTGTAATCTCTGTCAGGGAGACCACTAAGGCAGAGCTCACGGTGCCACACAAAGGATCTCTGTTCCTCCAGCCAGTGATGCTGATTGGGAAGGAGCTGTACCAAAACTTCTCCTCTTTTCCTCCTCCTCTGCTCTCATCTCCTCACAGTAGTGCAACATGGATAGTGGTTTCAGCCACATTTTTTTATTTTAAGTTTCGAGCTTTTAATTAAAAAAAAAAACAACAAAACTAAAGCATTCACCAGTGGTCTCAGCTTCACAGGTATCACATTCAGATAGGGGTCCTCGCCTCTCAGATAGGGGTCATCACCTCCAGTCATTGGGCAGGGCAAGGAAGAGAGAAATGGGCACACAAGGGCTACTCACACAAATAGAAGGGCTGCTGGTATGGCCACAGGAGCTGCCTGCACCCTAATGTCATGAGGGAGCCCAGGAAAGCCTGGGGAATGTCAGCAGAGGAACAGCTTTTGATTACCTCCTGGGCCTCTCTGCAGGCTTGCTAGTTGTACTAGTTAGGAAGCCAAAGCCACTGAAGATCTTCAGGACACTGGACATGTAGGTTCCTGTGCTACTGCAAGGCCAGCACTTCAGGGAGGAGGATCTGTTTTGGGCATAGAGCCCTCTTGTCCCCTGCCCTATCTGAAGACTCTGCCTTGATGAGACTGGACGCACCATCCCACCCTGGGATGCCTGCCTCTCTGATGGGGTCTGTCTGACTTAAGCAACTCCAGCCTGAGTGACTTTTGCTTGTGAGTGTTGTCACCAAGCACTGCCTGTTGGCAGCCTCTTCTTCTGCCCTTTCACATGTCACCCTTGCATACTGCAACCTCCTCATTTTCCTCTCACAACTGTCTTGTCAGACAGACTAAGGTAAAGCTTCTAGATGTATGCAGTGGCACCTCTAGCAGCTTCTTTTTGTCTGTGTTTCTTCAGAGCCAGAGGAAGCATGGTGAAGGCTGTCAGGTTTCCTTAACTTTTCTTGGAATGTGTTCTACTGTGAAGAGAAATGGAAACTTACAAAGGAAGTCTTGGAGTCAACTGACCCAAACCTGGGGTTGATGCCTGATTGTTTATTTATCTGTTAGTTTGGGGAATTGAAGATCTATTCCTTAACAATGCACTTTTTGATAATGACTCACTCTTACGTGGTATTCATCATCCTCTCTTCATTTCCCACCCTGTGGGTCTGTGAGTCTGCAGCTCTGTGCTCAATAAGCTGTGAGTACCATGGAGCTGATGCCACCTCTTTAAGTTTGATCTTGATTAAATCACTCTGTTCTATTAGAGGAACATGAGGGAGCAAACTAAATAGAATCAGTGCTGTCCAATCGATGTTAATGAAGCCCAGAGTTCCTGAAGTTAAAGCACAAGGGAGAAGCATGAGGGAAATTTACCTGGGCAGAGAGTATTAAAAGACATTTGAGCTAGTTGATACTTTTCCTGCCACCATTCTTTTTTTGTTTCCATTTTGTAGCACATGGGATTATGGGTTATGTTTTGTTTCATCCTATACTACCACTCTGACTTGAGCCAAAATTATTGAGGATGCTACCTACAAAGCCAGTACACACATGAACACACTGTAGATATGTCTTAAACATGTGATAAAAATTCCCTGGAGAATTCCAAAGCACTATTTGCTTTTGATGTTTATTTCATTTTCCTAGCTGCTGCCTGATGCTCCTCTGAATTGCTTCAGCTCTTGAAAGTTAAATGACCAACTTTCACTTGTCAGACATGAATCCTTGAGACAAACTTGATCTAAAGAGAGGAGTAGCTAGAGATAAGTGGATAACTGGTCTTGCACTAGAGGTTTGAAGAAAATAAATCTGTTTTAGAAAGACAAGAAGGTATTCTGTTACCCCAAAGCTGAGTTGCTTTCATCCAGCATCTGTCTTGCTCACTGAGTCTCTTTGCTTCTTGCTGCTAAACGTGTCTGAATATAGTGGTCCCAAGAAGGGGAAGTAAAGGTTGAAAAGATGGCTGCTCCAGACACTGTCATTATCTTTTTCTTGATGTGCGGCTTCCACTGCAATGTTTTTATAGCAATACAGTTTATAAACAAATTTGTTTGTTTTTTATCCATTTTTCATTATTTTGAAGAAACAATAGGTATCTGCTATCTTAAATTTTCTCTGGCTTTTTTTTTTTTTTTTTAACATTTTGATGACAAGTCTGTTTTCACTTAATTAAGAAAGACAGCATCAGTGCTGGTTTGGTTTGGTTTTGGTTAGGGGGCTGCAGTGTAGACAAAGTCCACGCTAACTCCAACCAGGGTTACCTTGCTACCCTGTTGAGGCAGGCCTTCCTGAGCTAGTGTGCAAGTATCTGTGGAGGCAATGTGGATTTTGCTGATTTTTCACTGTCCCCTGTGAGAGGATGAGCACGAGAGTACTCAACACTGACAACTCAATAAGGGTAAGAACAACCCCATGTATCAGTATATGTATCAGTATATATGGGGACTGACCTGTTAGAAAAGAGTGTTAGGGGAAAGTGACCTGGGGTCCTAGTGGAGAGCAGGATGACCATGAGCCAGCAATGTGCCCTTGATGCCAGGAAGGCCACTAGCATCCCGGGGTGTTTTAGAAGAGGCATGGTCAGTGGGTAGAGAAAAGTTCTCCTCCTCCTCCTCTACTCCACCTTGGTGAGACTGCATCTGGAGTATTGTGTCCAGTTCTGGGGCCCTCAGTTCAAGAAGCATGGAGAACTGCTTGAGAGTCCAGTGCAGAGCCACAAAGATGATGAAGGGATTGGAGCATCTCCCTTATGAGGAATGGTTGAAGGAGCTGGGTCACTTTAGCTTGGAGGAGACTGAGGGTTGACCTTATTAATGTCTATAAATTTGTAAAGGGTGAATGTCAGGAGGATGGAGCCTCTTCTCAGTGGATGGCTCTTCTCAGTGACCTCCAGTGACAGGACTCAGGGCAATGGGTGCAAGCTGGAACATGGGAGATTCCACAGGAATGTAAGGAAAAATATTTTCACAGTGAGGGTGACAGAACACTGGAACAGAGAGATTGTGGAGTCTCCTCTGAAGACATTCAAAACCTGCCAGGTTGCCTTCCTATGTGACCTAGTCTAAGTGTCCTGCTCTGGCAAGGGGATTGGATTAGATGATATCTTGATGTCCCTTCCAATCCCTGATATTCTGTGATTCTGTAATACCATGCCAGCACAAAGGATCAGAGTGTCTCTCCAGGTCTCAGATGTCACAGCTGTACTTAGAGAAGCACCCCTGGAGCTGCTTTTCTCTAGTACAGCCTCTGCTCCTTTTGTCCNGTATTCTGTGATTCTGTAATACCATGCCAGCACAAAGGATCTGAGTGTCTCTCCAGGTCTCAGATGTCACAGCTGTACTTAGAGAAGCACCCCTGGAGCTGCTTTTCTCTAGTACAGCCTCTGCTCCTTTTGTCCTCCTTTGACACTTAGAGCTAAAACTGGCTAGTACAGGACAGGGCAGGCAGGAACTGCTTGGACTTCACACTGCAACATTCCTTACCCCCAGGATCATGTGAACTTGGCCTTGGCCTCAAGTGAGTACAGGATGGCAAAAATGTGTATTTCTGTATCAGAATCCACAGCTGTGATGGTAAGAGTTCACTGACTTTTATGTCACCCTCCTTTGTCTTCTAGTGAGACAGGACCCCAGATGATCATTCCAACTTAGTCTTTTCCAGTGCCAGTTTTCCAGTGATCCATCCAGGCCTATTACAGAGGTTTCTGCTGGGGCCACAGAAGTCTTAAGGCAGCCAGACCACTCCTGTCACCCATAGCTTGACATCAAAAATCCCTCTCTCCTAAGGTTTCAGCTTCACGCTTTCTATAAGCTTTACGGGGAAAAGCACATCTAACTGTGTGCTGTGACAGAACAGTTGCATAGTTGAGAGAGTGTACAAAAGTATGCTGATTTCAGCATTGAAGTTATAAAGTAAAAATATGAAGTTAGCTGAGCCACCAGAAACAGCTGATGGTGCAAGTCAGGTATTTGTGTGAGCTACCTGGCCTCACCATTATGAGAGCCATAATAACTTTATGCCATGCTGCCAGGGTATTAACTGGTATTACATTAGGAATTCAGAATTACCCTCCCTTTTCAAGTATTTTGTATGCTTGGATAAAGATAGGAGCAGCCTTAGCTGGTGCAAGATAGACTGACCAGGGTAATGGCAGATTTCTGAGAGATTTGCTAGCAGTATTTCCTCATTCCTTAACTTAAAACTGTTTAACCATAGCTCATTTCACATTGTCCTTTTAGGGACCCGAGATACCACTTCACATAATTTTGAGCACAGCTCAACACACATCTGGCAAACACAGAGACCTCTAGTTTGTGCTATATAGCAGAGCTATGTATTCTCCTATCTATAAATCACTTTAAACACAAATTCAGCAAAGTGAGAAACAGTGAATCTTTTCTCAAACCACCCTTTATTAAAAAGATAAGCATTTGTAAAAATATAAAATTATAAAGTACCCGGTGCTTCTTGCTTCTCAGCACAGTAAGACTCAGGAAAGCCAAGTAATTTAGGTGTTAATCTGTTCAGTGTATTAAGTCCAGGGCTGCAGAACTGCAGTTTTGCAAAAGACAGATACTCTCATTCCTCTGACAGGTCTAAACTGAGCTTGTTTCACCTCAGTTTGAGACTTCCTTCCTGCTCCTTTTGACAAAAGTCAGTACTTACTGGTGGAAGCAGGGCTGGAGCTGTAGGAACTAGCAAGCTTCTTGGAAGGATGCAGCTAGTTGTTTTACAAAGGGCAAGATTCCCAGTTGTAGTGGTGAAGAGAATTCAGGAACCAAGGAGATTCCTCTGTACAGTCACAGGTCCAATTTGGATCAAGGTGCCTTCATCAGCAAGTGCTCAGACTGCCTTGCAAGATGCATGGTAGGAAGCATCACCAATTTTTTTACCACTGAGATGTTACAGTGTACAATGTTCTCAGGTTGTTCATCTAGATCTGAACATTTGTTATGCTGTACGTGAACCACAATCCTTTAACCTTCTGCTTGGTTTGTCATAGGCATGATTTCCATTCCTCTGAAAGATCCAACCGTGATCCAAGTACATGAAAATGAAAAAAAAGTCTGAAATTTTTTACCACTAAGATGTTACAGGGTAAAATCCTCTCAGGTTGTACACCTAGATCTGGACACCAAAGAAGGACAATGGACTGCTGTGGAAGTACTGTAAAATAAAAAATCCAGTTGTACCCTTTGCAATTGTTAAGGTAACCCAGCTCCAAAAAGGATCTTCTAATGGAATCTTCTACCCATCTCTTTTAACACTGAAAAGCAGCTGTCAGTTGCAAGGAACTAGAAGATGCTCAATGATTTTTCTTACTTGGTCTTCCCTAGACTGCCCCTACCATCTGCAGAAACTTATGATATCACTCTGCATTTTCAAAGTGGTCACCTTTGCCAGTTCTCTTGCCACCTAGCACCACAAAAGGCACCGCTATGTTATCCCCTAAAAAGTGAGATGCCCTTGTAGCACTCCCCTACAGGAGGGCATGATTTGGCCCGGAAACACTACAATATCCTAATATTAAACCTGCAGCTTCACCTTTTTGCAGAAAACCTGAACTACTGCATTTTCATGAGAGGTGGAGAAACAACAAAAAGCTAAGCTTATCGTGAACATCTGTCAAAGGACCAAAAGAGTGCTGAATTTAACTTGTGCTATTTACAGATATTTACTTTAACAGATAGCACTGGAAGTGGGGCTTTTGTTTTCCTATTTCTGGCAGAGGACAAAGTGGCTCATTGTAACATGCTTGTATTACAGATCACATACTCACACTACCCTGCTGCAATGGAATGATGTGCTGGCTGCTACCACCCTCTAGCTAGGAAGCACAATTAGCTCAAGCCTTAGAATGGAACATTTGTTATGCTTCACATGAGCCACAATCCTTAAACCAGAGTTTTCTGCTTGGTTTGTGATAGGCACGACTTCCATTCCTCTGAAAGATCCACCCCTGATCCAAGTACATGAAAACAAAAAAAAAAAAGCCTGGAATATGATAATTCTTCCCTTTCTGTCCAGTCCCACTCTGACCATTCTTAAAAATCTTTCTTACAGCCCAAATTCACAAATAAATACAAGATTGAAGCATAGTAAAGGTGCTCCAGTGACTCTGCTTATTGTGCAACAGGATATCACAGTGTGCGCGCTGAGCATTTGCAGCCATGGTTGCTGACCTGAGGCCTGAGTCCCTCTCTTTCTGGGCCCTTGGCATGTCCCAAAAGGCCTGGTTATGCTTCAGGAACATCTGCTGTTGCTGTGTTTTCTGCTTTGGCCAAATCAGCATTGTTAGTCTCAGCATGGAGCCTCTTGTAGTCAGTATGGAAGAAGATGACATACAAACAAGCCATAGCACTACAGAGGCCAGCTAGCACCAGTACTGGAGCTGCAAGGAAGAAGAAATACTATTAAATAGGGAATTCACAAATCCCCACTGATGCAGAAGTCTAGAGATCAGCTCCACAGCAACTGCATAGCCTGTGTGATCTCCTCCCTAAAGCTACCCCTCAGGACAGTGGGCAGCTCAGGATGGGGCAATGCCAGTTTGCCAACAGTCAAACTTTCCTTCAGGTAACATCAGCACAGGAAGTGGATGTGGGAAAAATGCTCCAGGACTTTTGCTCTCCATAATGCCACAGGTTGGAGGTCTTACTCCAGTGCACATGGTGTGTTTGTGGCTCTGTGTTCTTCTGTGTATGTGTATATTTTTGTGTGTTGTGGAATGGTGAAGAAAGTTACAAGAAAAACTTGGTCAAAACACCTGAACTTTGTGAGAGTACTGTTCCACATGGGTATTGCCTCTTGTTATGCAAAAGCAAAGCACAGGAAAGTTTCACTAAGAACAAACTTTCATCAAAGAAAAAAATCTGCTGAAAGAACCTTTTCTGAAGGAGAAAAGAAAGTAAATTGGAAAGGATGTGTGACAAAAAAGGCCTGAAAGTAGTTAATTTTTCATTCCAGCAGTGTCTTCAATAAACATCTCCATGCTTTTCTTTACAAATGTCCCCACATGTATCAGACTACAAAATTAGGAATGGGCACCTCGTCATGAGATCCAGCTCTGATTAGTTAAGATGGAGAGTCGCAGGCTTTTAGACACAAAGCAGTTGAATTTGCAGGGGATGGGACAGGAAACAAGTTTACAGTCAAGCCTTGTTTCCAAAGCAACTAGTACAGCTTATTCTGAGCAGTTTCTGCTCAGCCAAGCAGGTATATTGGAAAAGTATTTGTCAAACTTCGTGTTATGGTTAGAACCCAGGATTTTGTGTCAGTATAACATAAATATGAATCAGACATCAAAACCAGGGTCTAGCTTGCACTGAAAAAACACATTGGTGCTTTTGTACATCTCAGTTTCTTGTCTCTTCTCCTGACCAGCTGGGAAAGGAAATGTGGAATAAAGTGCAGCTGAATAAAGCTGTACTGGCACATTACAAAACCAGGCAGCTGTGTTTGCAGAAGAAAAGCAGCTTTCAGTCAGTGCCCTTGTTGCTGGGCCTCCCACACTGCAAAGCAGCACAGGCTGTGCTACATGGACAGGGTCTTCCCTTCAGTACAACTGCTTTCTGTCTTGGGGAAGCTCAGGTCTCTGCAGAATGTCCAAAATAATTATTAACCCAGGATCAGCAGAAGCCTTTATAGAATCATAGAATAGTTTGGGTTGGAAGGGACCTTAAAGATCACCAAGTTCCAACACGCCCTGCCATAGGCAGGGACACCTCCCACTACACCAGGTTGGTCAGTGCCTTGTCCAGCCTGGCCTTATAAACACATCCAGAGAGGGGGCATACACAACCTCTCTGGGCAACCCATTCCAGTGTTTCACTACCCTCACCATAAAGAATTTCTTTCTTATATCTAGCTTGATGAAACCTGGTTTAGCAGGAACAGCAGGGACTGTACCATCTGATGGGGAAAGCTGTCTTGTAGATAAGCTACAACAGGAATCTGTCTTACAGGCTCCCTCACAGTGAGACCTGGAGGAGGGCTGGGGTGTAATTTCTCAAGGACATACTTACTTGTCCAGTCCAGGGCTCCATCCTGATCAAGGCTGCAGGCAGAGTCTGGGTCCCTGGTAACATGCACCGTCAGGGCTTGCAGCAGAACCATTAAAATTGCACCTTCAATCTGACTGTGGAGAGAAGGGAACATCCAGTCATGACACCTGCTTGACTGATCAGTGCTGCAAACAAACATGGCTGCCCCAGTGAGAAGAAAATGTGGATCTTTTCTGGAGTAGGGTGCCCCTAGCAGAGAAAGCTACTGTCAGCTTCCTCTCAGACAGACACTTTTTAACTGGTGCTGTCTCAAAGGGTGTGTAGGTCAACCTTTTTTTCAGCACACTCCTAGATATGAAACCAGCATGGCAGGATCACTATATGCTCCCTCTGGAAGTGAGCAGGTTTGAACTACAGCTGTCAAGGAGCTGAGACTTAATCGTTGAGAGCTGGAAATATCTCTGCAAGGAAGAGGATGGGAACAAGTCTTCTAGCCTCCTCCTTGTTCATGGCTGTCTTACAATAGCAACAAAGTCCATAACCAGTGGGAGAATATAGCCTTCAAAGGCTAGCACTTCAGACTCTTCTCCACACCTCTCTGTATGTGTGTTTGAAACCAGCTGTAAATTGTATTGAAACTGCCTGCTTACCTTGCCACAAAAATNTCCCTCACAGTGAGACCTGGAGGAGGGCTGGGGTGTAATTTCTCAAGGACATACTTACTTGTCCAGTCCAGGGCTCCATCCTGATCAAGGCTGCAGGCAGAGTCTGGGTCCCTGGTAACATGCACCGTCAGGGCTTGCAGCAGAACCATTAAAATTGCACCTTCAATCTGACTGTGGAGAGAAGGGAACATCCAGTCATGACACCTGCTTGACTGATCAGTGCTGCAAACAAACATGGCTGCCCCAGTGAGAAGAAAATGTGGATCTTTTCTGGAGTAGGGTGCCCCTAGCAGAGAAAGCTACTGTCAGCTTCCTCTCAGACAGACACTTTTTAACTGGCGCTGTCTCAAAGGGTGTGTAGGTCAACTTTTTTTTCAGCACACTCCTAGATATTAAACCAGCATGGCAGGATCACTATATGCTCCCTCTGGAAGTGAGCAGGTTTGAACTACAGCTGTCAAGGAGCTGAGACTTAATCGTTGAGAGCTGGAAATATCTCTGCAAGGAAGAGGATGGGAACAAGTCTTCTAGCCTCCTCCTTGTTCATGGCTGTCTTACAATAGCAACAAAGTCCATAACCAGTGGGAGAATATAGCCTTCAAAGGCTAGCACTTCAGACTCTTCTCCACACCTCTCTGTATGTGTGTTTGAAACCAGCTGTAAATTGTATTGAAACTGCCTGCTTACCTTGCCACAAAAATCAGTCCTGTAGATGTGCCCTCTCCCACAGGGTAGGAGCACTCCACAGCCAGTTCCATGGCAATGGGGTAAGTTGCAAAACCAAAGAAACCAAAGAGTGAACTGGTGATGGCCAGCAAGATGGTTTGATGTCTGAACCGAGAAGCCTGCAGGCAAAAAAGCAACAATGAAGTTTCAGTTGTCAGCACTGCTTCCCTCTTCCAACCCTCTAGAGTTAATAAATTACTAAATGATGGAGAATTATCTGTTTAATTTAAGTAAGGAGAGAGAAATCAGTAGAATTACTTAAAAAGCATTGGTGCGACCATGATACTGTGACCTGACTTCCTGGTCAGTAACTTCCTACAAGAGCATATCTCCAGCACAAAGTGAAACACAGCTTCTTCCCAATGTAAAGCTAACATTTCACAAGTGATGCTTGCATCTACAAGAAACTTGTCCTTAACTCTGCCCTTCTACTCTGCTCTTGTGACACCCCACCTGGACTACTGTTATCACTTCTGGAGGCCTCAGCACAAGACATGGACACATTGTAGAGGGCCCAGAGGAGAGCCATGAGGAGCATATCTCCTATGAGGACAGACTGAGAGAGCTGAGGCTGCTCAGCCTAGAGAAGGCTGTGGTGAGACAGCCTTCTGATATCTTAACAGTATATGAAAGGGACCTAGAAGAAAGCTGGGGAGGGATTGTTTGCAAGGGAATGCAGTGGCAGAACAAGAGCAGAGCAGGTTTACATTTTGCATGAGGAGGATGTTCTCTACAGTGAGGGTGGTGAAGCCCTGGAAGAGGTTTCCCAGAGAGGTGCTGGAGGCCCTATCTCAGGAGAGAAATCAAGACCAGGCTGAGCAACCTGATCTAGTGCAAGATGCTCCTGCTCACTGCAGGGCGGCTGGACAAGATGAACTTTTAAGTTCCCCTTCCAACTCAACACATTCAATGATTCTGTGAAATGTAAAGTCTACTTTAGGCACCCTGTCCTACATCTTTATACACCTGTCTGCAGGCACCTGTCTGTCTCTTCAAAGCACAGCTAATGTTAACTGGGATCTTGGCCCAGGGGGAGATGTGGTTATGCTGCATTTAAAGAGATAATCCAAAACCAGAACACATGGCTTAAAAATAAATACTATGTCATAAACTGACCCTCGAGTTGATGATTTATCTGAAATGCAAGGGAGAACTCACCACTGCAAACATGATGCTGGCAAGGGCACTCAGACAAAAACAAATCTTGGTGGACTCTATGAACTTCCTCGTCCGGTCAACATACAGTCCTAGCAGGAAGGCACCCAACAAACCAAAGACTGTGAACAGTGCACCATTCAGGCCTGCAAATTCCTGGAAGGCAGAAAAAGAAGTGAGCAATGGTTAAGAAAGAAGTTTTAATGTCAAGATCTCAATAGGTGACAAGTCTCTTCACACCTGGCAAAGGAGTCTGGGAGCAGAGCAGCTGCATTTCCCTGGTCCTAGATGCTTCAGCCTGGTCTTAAGACTGTTCTTGGCTCTCCAGAGGCAATTAGAAGAGGGTAGGTTCAGGCTAGATATAAGAAAGAAGTTCTTTATGGTGAGGGTAGTGAAACACTGGAACAGGTTGCCCAGAGGTTGTGGAAGCCCCCTCTCTGGGGGCAGGCTGGACAAGGCACTGACCAACCTGGTGTAGTGGGAGGTATCTCTGCCTATGGCAGGGGGCTTAGTACTAGATGATCTTTAAGGTCCCTTCCAACCCAAAATATTCTATGATTCTAATCAGCTGCCTTGTCCACACCAGTGATAAGAAAATCCAACTGCTTTGCTCTCCACTTCAGTTTATAATGATACTCCTGGCCCTTTTCTTACCAAGAGACCAGGGACCTAGACAGGCACCCAAAAGACTTCCAAGGCTAAGACATGTTAGAGGAGACACAGCATTGCCTAGGCTTTAGCAAAGGCATATTAAGTGAGAGGCAGTGAGCAGTAGTTAGGGTTGGGCTGTTTCCCCATCCTTCTGTTGCCTGATTATTTTTGCTAGTCCCACTCCTTCAGCTCCAAAATAATTCAAATACAGACATCAGTGCTGAAAGGAGGGAAATTTTAACAAAGTGAAGTGAAAATTTTTGGGAACCTCAGGGGCAGACTGGAAGTAAAGGGAACTCAATGACTTCTGTGGGCTGGGCACACGAGGCCTCAAAAGTTTACAAGTTTTCCTGTTAAAAGCCAATGGATTGTGAAAATGTGACCTGGCTATGGGGCCTTGAGTCAGGTATCAGACACAGGAGTTGAGAGGGAGGGGACAGAATCCAGAAATGTAGGTCTGCATATATGACAGCTGCAGTGGCATCTTAGGATCATTAGGGATGCAAGTAGCAGGACTGAAGTGCTGCCTGCTTATGGGTAAATGCAGTAACAGAGGGCACCCTCTTGCTGTTGCAGGGAGAGAGCAGAAGAACCAGCTGTGTTCATCTGTAAAAGCACCTGGCCAGTGTTGTGGGAAGGATGGAGAAATAGCTGTCACACTACCTGTGACTTCCTCTGCTGCCCTGGCTTCAAGTGAGACTGTGCCAAGAGGAAAAGGCACTTGCATCAGCTTCCCTTCCCCTTCAACCTAGGGCCTGCCCTTCCTGCTCTGGGGAAGGTGTCAGTAGGCTGCTTAGATAGTGCTCTGGAGTGGCTTAAAAAATAAGTGTTTATTTATATGTAAATAGGAGCCCAGTCATGGTCAGTAATGAAAATGCAAATCATTCATTATAAAGAGAGATTGATAGTTTTCTGGATTAATGTACTACTTCATCTCTGTTAGATAATGTGTTATGAGATATTCAGTAATTAGAGATGAGATTTTAGATAATAAGATATATGAAATGGTGCAGCATATTCAACTGTCTTCATTTTAATCTAATTCCCTCATCAGGGAAAATTGTTCTGATTGTATCAAGAGATGATGAGGACAATGAGGAGGAAAGGAAGAAAACTTACATTTGAATACCCCTTTTCACAAAGGATCTGTTCTAGCAGAGCTGAAAAGCAGGTGAACATCCCAATTCCTCCTCCAAAGGACAGCATCAGGATGATGTATGGCTTGTTTCTCAGGAGCTAGAGAAAGAAATGAATTATCATTTAGACAAGTGGAGGAAAAAGGCCTGCCTGTGAAGCATACTTGAGAGCCAGTGGCTCTAGCCCATTAGAAATGTTGGCAGTGCAACTGTGATCATAAGGAGTTTGGATCTTTCCTGTCAGTTCATCCAAACAACAAGTTAAAATGAAGATCATGNTGGAAGGGACCTTTCAGATCATCTAGTCATCAACCATCAGCCATCCAAACAACAAGTCAAAATGAAGATCATGTTAGGGAGGAAGGACCTCCAGTGCCAAAATTCCTTCACTTTGCCTTGTGCTGTCCTGCTTGTTGAAACATCTGCTCAGAAGCTTGCTTGGTCCTCTTGGGTTAGCCCAGATGTACCTGTTTGACCTAGCTGAATGGTAGCCACCCCACAGCTGAACAGTTAGATACCATCTCTTGCAGTTTGCCTATAAGCAGCTTCCACTCCCTAAGGCAGGAAGGAGTCATGGTCTCCTTTAGGGGGCTTTCCATGTCAAACTTTTTGGAGTTCAGAGTCTGCTTTATAAGCAGCATCCACAGCATATCCCAGTGTGGCAGACCTGCACCCCTCCCTCCAGCACTGGTGTCTCTTTGCTGTAGCACTTACCATTTTGAGCCCTGTGAGGAATTGCTTGGAGGTGGAGTTAGTGGCACTGGCTGAAGGAGGTGTTGGAGGAACCTTCTCATGAATCCCCAGAGTTGCTAGAGAACAGGCTGTTACTGCTGGAATGGCATAAACAACCAGCTACACAATGCAAAACAAAGATAAGTTACCAGTCTTTCCAGCTCCACGGTCTCCAAATAAATAAATTAGCTGGACCCTATGTCCAGATGTCTGATTAAAGCAATTTTCATTTACCATCAGTGGGATGTGTTTTCCTTCAGGAACTAGGGCAGGTGACAGCACGTTTGCTATAAGAATACCCAAGGGATTGGCTGGAAGGAAATAAAGCAAAAAGATGCTTTTTTATGCAAGAAGTGAGAATCATTTGTCCACACCTACTACCAGTCAGCAGCAGAGA
Organism: Turnix velox; assembly: GCA_013400935.1. Lineage (NCBI taxonomy): Eukaryota > Metazoa > Chordata > Aves > Charadriiformes > Turnicidae > Turnix > Turnix velox. The sequence continues at coordinate 48,694 of VZTY01006789.1, read as the reverse complement.
TGCAGTGTGCAGTCGAGCAATGGATAAGAACAAGGCATATATAGGGAGAAACTAGGAAGGGCATCTCTGGAGATGTGTGGTCTTACTCCTACCAAAACTGTTACTTTATGCTCATGAAGTTCATTCTATAAGCTTCTTTTCCTACTAGTCTTAACTTCTGTAAATTAGTCTTTATCTATGAATTTTGGTATTGTCTCCCTCACAAAGCTGCTTGAGTAAATGCTGAAGGGACAAAATTAATTCACGTAATCTGTCCTGATGCTATATAGCAGCAGTAAAAGAGGTGCCATTACCTTCTTTACTCCCCTCTGTCATTAGGCATGCATATATAAGAATGAAATCCCTGCTTCTGAAGGTGAACAGTCCCAGATCGCTCAGCATCAACTGGCATGACAAATGCTCCACTCCCTTAATTGTGTTAATGGCTCTTAACTGAACTTATATTAATATAGTCATAGTCATAGTCATCTAGGTTGGAAGGGACGTTTCAGATCATCTAGTCCAACCATCAGCCCAATATGTCCACATCCTTTTTGTACTGAGCAGCATAGAAGTGGATCCATCTTTTTCAGATGTGGAAAGGGGACTTTCCTCAAGCTGCTGCCAATACTCTTGCAGGATGCCATTGGACTTCTTTGCCAAGAGAACACAAGCAACAGGAAAACCCTGTAACAGCTCTCTAAGCACTACAAGTTAACCAGCTGTACGTTATGGTACAAGCAATGCAACCAGTGGATTAGCTTGCAGTACTCTGCAATGCTGCTGTATCTTTTGTAGACAGTGATGCTAAAACACCAAAGCTCTGCAGGGTGCAGAAAATAACATGCTGACAGACCAGTTAATGAAAAATCCTATGGATAAAGCAGAGGCCGCTCCTGGACTCAGATCTAAGTCTTTTTTCTCCTGACACAGGAGAACTCATGGTCTTCCCTGACTGTGTCTCTAAAAGGGACAGGGAGAGCTGAGATATGATAAATACTCAAGAGCACAGCCTAGTCACAGTGATTTCAGCTGCTCAACAGAATCAGTTCAGGGCCTGGTTTCCTCTGCATACAAGCACAAGGAAGCCTACCCAGAGGAACCAACAGGACCCATGGGGATAATGACAGGAGGCTGTCGTTTGTGTGTGCAACACTGACACCAATGGTACTGCAATGGTCTGGCACTACTATAGGAAATGGGTACTGATAAATGGGAGCAAGCTGAGATGAAAAGCTTGTGAGTAAGAGGCAGATGTGGAGATGTGGAAAGAGCCAAGGGGAAATGTGTGTGCAAAGTGACTAGGCTGGAGTCATTCAGTCATGGAGCAGAGATGACTCTGACCATGACTATCAGACAAACAGGTGCAACAAGACTGAATAGATGGAAATAACGAGAATCAAGACTAGAAGTAATATGTTGATATTTAAAAGTACAGCAATTAACTGCTAGAGTAAATGACTGGGGCTGTGGCTCCTCCCAGGCAATACTGAAGCTTTCCAGAAATGAAAACCTGATTTTGCATAGAAGACAGTAATGAGGGTAACCAGACAATATTAATGTAAGCCCTCTGCCAGCAAGATGCCGGTGTTGCAACAGATAACAACAATCACAGCCCATTCAGTCTCCACACTGATATCTCAACATGACACACAAGAAACAGCTTCAGATCTTGGGTTTCCCCTGTTTCTTGCTCTTCGATTTTAATCTTTTCCACAGTTGAATCCTGCAAGAACTGAGGACACTCTATGAAAGAAATACTCTTTGGAAGCTTTGGCTGCTCTCACTCAAAAAGAGCAAATTGCCTGCAGAGCAGTGAAGGGCCAAGTGTCCAATTGTCCCTGTATTGCACCATGCTGACAACAGAGCTCCTGATCCAGTATAGAAGCTGGAGGTCTATCTCAGCCTTGGGAAACAGGGTGAGGCATCAGATCCACCCTTCTATATAAAGGCAGTGCAAAAAATAAAACCACCATAAACCCATTCTTGCTAAACAACAATACCCACGCACTAAGTTTGCAGCAGCACTGAGAAAACTGGGTAGAAGTTCTCCTGTACTGCCCTCTTCCCTGTACTTACCCCTTCCCCACAACTCAAGGCAGTGGGGAGAAAAGGCAACTGTTGTCTGTTTGAGGGAAGGCCAGGTGGGGGTCTTCTGTTTATATAGGTACAGTGAGATTTCCTTGCTGGGGCCAGTAAGTCAGCCCAGATTCTGGAAATATCAGGAAATTTCTGGCTGATGGTGCAATGTTAGACATGAGGGAGGGAGAAAACAGGTCTGTTGAGTCAATGTCCTGTGGCTAGCAGGGCCCAAAGGAGCCAAGAGAGGAATGAGAAACCGTGTCTACTCCCTCCTTTCCAGCTTCTGGGTACTTTGCAAGGCAGATGTGGTTTCAGTGTGGGTAGTCCAGCTGCATTTAGCATTTCATCATGTTTGTGAGGCACTCTGGTATACTTTATCTGTGTACATACATTCCAACTAGGAATACACACTCAGCCTTGCTACCAGACAAACTGGTAGAAAAAAATTGTTGCAGCAGCCTCACACTGCTACAGAATTTGGCCACTGTGACCACTGGCATCACATGCTATGTGGGCATCTCTCTAACAAGCTGCAGAAGCAAGCAAGGCCACTACAGAGTTTGGGCTTAATGACACTGTAGGATGTCCCCAACCTTTATGATACACAGGCAAAGAATCACCTCATCATGGCAGAGAGAAGGAAGGTTGAGAGCCTGGTGTGGCTTACCTTGAACTTTGCACCTGGATGTGGCTAAGCCCCAATTCTTGATCCTGAAGCAGGAAAATGCCTGCCTGTCTAACAGGGCCTTGAAGACACTGGTTTATTGCACATGGCTACGAGACTCTTGGGCAGAGATGTATGCACAGGGACAAGTGCCTCTTGTATGGAGGGCTTTCTCTGCCTGCTGCCTCAGAAAGGCAAACAAATTCTAGCAATATTACTTCACAGCTATGACTTACACATCGATGCGATCATATTTGCTGTTGCTCTCTGGTGGTCTGGAAACCACAGTGCTGCCAGTTTTGTTGGTGAGAAGATGATAAGAGGCTGTGCCAGTGCACAGAGGCACTGCCCAATATACAGGTACCAGTAGCTGTGGGAACCCAAGCTGACGAACTTCAGGATGCTGAATACACGAATGATGCTGCCTGCCATGTTCAGCCACGCACTCAGGATCACCTGCAGCAAGCAGAAAACAGACAGGGATTTTGCGATGAAGCCATAATGGCAGAAGTAAATGCAAAACAATAGCATGAACAAAGTCTATGATGCATTACAGGAGACACCAACTGTTAGTAATCCTGGCGTGAAAAGTTGCATGCAGACCATCCCCTGCCCCTTTAGACCACTGCAAGATACTGCTCCTGATCCAACACTGCTCATAAAGGAGCAAACTGGCTGCCCTGGCCCTATAGGAGAATTACACCACAATACAGCACTGTCAATGAATTTATTAGAAATCTAGAGCTCACTAATTACTCTCTGTTTGCAAGTTTGCACCATCGCTCATCTTTTGCTGTGACAATCCAAAGATGATCAGAGATCCAAAGATTGCCCAGAGAAGTTGTGGATGCCCCCTCAGTCCCTGGAGGTCTTTAAGGCCAGGCTCAATGAGGCATTGATCAACCTGGTCTAGTGGGAGGTGTCCCTGCACATGGCAGGGGGAAGAAGGGGGGAGAGAGGAACTAGATGATCTTTAAAGTCCATTCCAACCCAACCAGTTCTATGACTCTATGATAGTAACAGCCATTCAGCCTATGGATCCTACCAATGCTCTTCTATACTACTAGCATGCTAGAGTTTCAACCCAACCTTCTGCAACACTCTTACTTCTCAGAAGAGATCCCAAGCTGCCTTAGCATAGACCAAGACATGAGCTGATGGGGATTCCTTGCTTTTACTCTGCCCTGCTGCCCCTTTAACTGTCCTGGCAAACAAAATGGCTATGCTAGACCTTTTCTTTTGAAAATTTACCCAGTTACAACAAACTCTTCATGGAGCCATCTCACAGCATCTGTTACTGTCAGTTGGCTAAGACAACAAAAAAAATGAAAAGGCAAGTAGGGATGCAACATTATTCTGACTTCTCCCACTGCTACCCACTTTCAGAAGTGATGTGATTGTTATTACTGAACTAGGACAGATCTTTGTAACATTCCTCTTTGCAGCATTAGACAAGACTCCCATTCACAGCATGCACGTTGGTGCTTTGTGCAGCTGCTGCTGCTTCTAGGTGAAATGTTCTCAGGGAAACAAAACAGTTCAACTCACAGCAAATCTGAGCCCCACGGTGTCGAGAATCCATGTTGCCACCAGACCAAAGGGGATGGAGATGAGGAGGTACACTATTGAGAGCCAGTTGACCATCTCCAGAGAAATGTGGAAGTATGCAGCTGTCTTATCTGCCACGGGAGCAAACGTCAGCCACAGCTGCAGAGTAGAGAGCAAAGATGGGTAAAAGCATGAACATCAGGACAGAAATTCAGTACCCCCCTCAAACTGTGTAGCTGAGTAGCAAAGGAGCTAGCTATCTTAGTCCCTCCACATTGAAATCAGGATGTTAAGGCTGGTAATGAAAATTCAAAACCCCAGTGTCTGCAGTAACTCATGCAAGGACTATTTTCCCACTGATATCATTATCTTGGCCTGGAAAACCCCTTCCATTACACTGCCTCATCCCTAATCCCTCAGTCCTGCTGCTGGGAGCTGGCATCAGAGATCAGCACCTTTTTCTGTACCCAGACTGAACATGTTGGGACCACTGGTGCATGCCCTTACCTCATGTAAACCAATGCAATCCTTCTAAGCAAGGGACAGCTACCATGTCTCTGCACATAAGAGGCCTTAAACTCAGCCTGCTATTTATGGTTGCACTGGTAACCCCTGGATGTGGCCTTGTAAGAAGAGTTTTGCTACGTGTCAGTCAAGACAGACAATATTCCAAGCTGTCCTAGTCAAACACTCTAACTCCGGTTATCGAAGGACCCAGAAATTTGCATTATTCAGTATATCGGAACATATAAGAGAGAAACGCAAGACGTACTTTAATGACTATCCTGCAATTCCACCTAGTGACATGCTAGAAAACATTTGGCTAAACCTTGTTTTAGACACTAGTTTCATAATATTGCTGTTTGCTTTCCTTTCCTTCTGGGAATGACAATGCCTGCTTTGACCCTCAAATCCGGTCCTGAAATCATGCACACAAGAAAGAAATGAGGGGAATACCACAAATTTAAGGATCTTTTGTGAAGATATCATCATCGGTGCCTCTCAAAAAGATTAGGCTAACCTGAGAAAAGATTTCAGTAGTGTGGATTGAAGCTATTACATTGTTAGAAGATGATCTTGCAGCTGTTGGATATTCCAGATTATAAAGTTTGCAGAAATGTGAAGAAAAACTTCAACTATAGCTTCCTACAAGAGGAGTCCACCCACTGTCTCTTTCCAGGTGCCCTCCCTCTGTCAGCATCCTGGTGACAGCATCAGCTGAGGTGTAACTGAAAAAGCACTTAGGCAACCTCAGAGGAAGGTGTGCCTTTACACTCCCTTACTTGTTATTTGCAGTATTTCTATTTCCTTCTTGCACACTAGGCACCATAAAACCTACCATATTGAATGACAGCAGAAGGAGGGACAGGCTTTTAATTTTTCTAGATGTCATTGTGTGAATACACCACAAACAATAAAATGTTTAGCTAAGCATTGTAGGCTGGATGAGTCATTGGGCAACTTGGTCTAGTGGGAGGTGTCCCTGCCCATGGCAGGGGGGTTGGACCTAGATGGTCTTTCTGGTCCCTTCCAACCCAAAGCATTCTATGATTCTATGCCTCTTCCCTGGAAAGAGCTGACATGACAGATCTCCTGCCTTCGACACAAAGCTCACACGACTGTGCAGTGCTCAGACACACCCATGAGGGATCAGCCAAAGGTCTGGCCCACGGGGTGGGTTTGGTGTTTACTCAGCTAATGCAATCAGGTGCATGAATGTGCTGGGTGATGAAGGAAATTGTGCTGTTTCAGGTCACAAGAAGACTGGTGGTAGACTTTTAATTAAATAAGCTTTAAAAAAACCCTTCAAAATAATACACATGCAGAATAATGTTACTCTCTTGTCTCAGGAAGAAACTGCATTCACCTTCACTTTTCCAAAACTTGCCTCTATTAGACTGGGATGGGAATTTAAACAGTTAATGCTAAGGTACTGTTTAAATGCTACAAGCGTCTCTTAAGACATGAACATTAGCTTGATTATGGGATGCTGAACTGCTGTTAAACACAATCTAGTTGTGTATTTCTAGCAATGGTAATTCTGCTCCTCATTGCTTTCCAACCTGGTTGGTGGTGATGAAACACTGTACTAGGAAACCGTGTAATTAAATAGATAATGCATAATTCATAAGCCAGCTGCAGGTACATTTTTTCCTCCTCCTTTTCCTCCGCACCAGATGCTCATTCATGCATGACATCATTAGCAGAATGTTGCCACAAGCCAGATAACAGCATTTTGTGTTGTCAGAATGTTCCTTCTCTGGAGGTGTTTAAGGCCAGACTGGATGAGGCACTGAGCAACCCGATGGCAGCAGGTTGAAACTGGATGATCTTTAAAGTCCCTGCCAATCCAAACTATTCTATGATTCTATACATTTTGGCAAGCTGGGATCAAGCACTCTACCATATTCCCATTAGTGAAATCATTCCATGTTGAAATCCAAACATTTACTCTGCCCTACACTTCTATCATGATCTAGATCCTATCTAGATCTTCAGTTCTAGCATACCTATGTGAGATCACAGAAGGTAGGAAGTTGATGTCTAAGCCTCAGGTCGTTCTTAAAATTAGGAAGTGCTTTTCTTCAAAGGTCTGGAAAGAAAAACTGTTTCTGCCTTCATTCTGACTAGGGTTGTTCACCATGTGTTGCTCTGACAGAGAAATCAAGAACTGGGGAATGGAGCTTAAGGTGTAACATAATGGCATAATTAGGTCATTTACTCAGAAGCCCACACCCAAACAACCACAAAAGGTTTGAGGGCAACCCATCAATACTCAGCNGGTCATTTACTCAGAAGCCCACACAGAGCCACCCAAGCATAGGGGATCTTGCCTTTGAACACCAAACAACCACAAAAGGTTTGAAGGCAACCCATCAATACTCAGAAAAACTCATTTCCCAGCATTTCCTCTCATATTTTGCATTATTTGTTCTCAAATAGCTCTTTCTATAGTATGATCTACTACCATAGCCAAGATCACTTTATGTTCTAGACCACAGTATTTGATCCTTTAGCATTTGGAAGGAGGAACTTTTCCTCCCTTCTGACAGGCATCTAGCAGGATGTTGGAATGACTGCAATAACATACACCACTGTCCTCCAAATGCAGGGAATGCAATTTCCACACTGTTATGCTCTCCTGAACTCAAGCCTCAGAAGCAGAATCAAACAGTGATTTCTGAGTTTAGGGACAGCAAAAACTCCAGTGTGTGCTAGTCTGGGTAGGAAGTCATACCTCAACACACATTCTTGGCTATAACCTTGTACTCTAGACAGTGGGCACTGCAGCTGATGAAGAGGACTTCTAGTCCCCTGGAGATCCACAAGCACAATTTGGCTTGCACTGGAGTACAGCTGCAGCTCTAGCTTTTGCCATATCCCATCACTAAAAGAAAAAGACAGAAATGTTTTCTACCCAGAGCCTAATTATATCCTCAATTACAGGAGAGCACTCTCCACAGCTCCTTGAACAATGGAGCACGTGGGACCACCAGGAAAAGTAAGTACACTCAAATCACCTGACTAGTACTGATGTTGAAGGAGCAGAGGCTGTTATCCCTCCCTTTGCTTTAACTTTCTTGTAGCTGACATTTGTTTTCTTTTCTCATGCACATCCCAGAGACTGCCTGCTCCTTTCCCCATGAATTGCAGGCCTGCTTGGGCACCCCTGTAACCAAAAGCAGGTTACAACTGTTCTGATCCTGCTCCTTCTTTTCAGCTTTTATGTTGCTCTTCCTGATACTCTAGTAAAATATTAGCTGAGCCTCCAACATGGATCCACCACAAATCCTCACAGAATCAGCCTGAAGTAATTTTTCTTTCTGCTCTCATTACCCTTCCCCTCTATCTTAGATCATAATCATCTGTGTCGGAATGGACCTTTCAGATCATTGAGTCCAACCACCAGCCCAACTCTTGACTAAGCCTCATGCATGGACAGGAACTTGAATCCTTGGCCCTCAAATTAGGAGTCTGATGCTCTCCCAGCTAAGCTTTTTGCTAGTGCTTTTCCTAACTTTGCTATAAAAAGATGATTCTAAGTCTCTCCTTCTTTCCACATGTGTCCACCAACTTTGTGGACATGTGTGTGACATCACCTGATCTTCATGAGTTTAACACTCTGGCCTATGACGTAATCAGTAAAGGGTAAGAGCTCTCTGAAGTCATTAGGAGATACGTGCTTTCTGTATTTATTTAAAAGAATAGAGACAATATCCATATTCTTCTGCCCTATTGCTTTTACTGTTTTCACTCCCACTTGGATTCTCCAGGACCTAACTCACTTGCAGAACCCAATTTTCCTCCACTCTCCAAGGAAGACGAACATCCATCCTCTCTCCCACCTCTGCAGGTGGGGTGTGAGCCACCAGTTCTCTGTCTGCAATGGTAGGAAGGTGGTGGCTGAAGGCAGGACTCCTTATAAACTCTACATGTCAATAAGTGAATATTTATGCTGCAGAAGGCAGCATAAATAAACACAACACCAGAATTTTCAGAGCTCAAGTAACAGTACAGATATAGTTATATATCACATGTATAACCAGGTATAGCCCTGCCAGAAGCAGTACCAAAAATGTTGTTTTTCAGTACAAACAAGCTGTTAACCAATGTTTGCCCTACTCATCAACAAATGAAGATTGCAGAAGCAAAAATCAAAATTATTTGCAGAATGATCTGCACACGCAAATCAGGCAGGGTGGAAATTAAGTCATTTTGCCATGTCAGTGGAGGTATCAGCTACCAAACATTTCCATATGGAGTGCTTCTTGCTGTCTAGCATACTGTATAGCTATGCAGAGTGTAGCAATGATCCTGTAATATTAAAAGGAGGAGTCAAGGAAAATTACTTAGAGGAAACTGGACCTTGTGATTTGTAACAGGCACAAGTAAAATTCACTAATCCTCAGCAGTGAATCCCCAGAAGGGCTGCCTGCAGCAGCCAACCTAGTCTCAGCATGCTCTCATACACCTGGCCTCTACTTTGAAAGTGATGTCTTCCTGTGACATGCAGACTGCCTCCAGCTCTGCTGAGACTGGGTTTTGAAGTCCTTACACTAGACTCTTCATCTTCAAGATCAAAAGGGCCAGAGAGTCTGGAAGCAAACAGCCCTCTGTCATAGCTGAAGGAGTCCATACTGACACAGCAGCCTAGGACTTGCAGCCCAGAAGGCCAACCCAATCCTGGGTTGCATCAAGAGAAGTCTGACCAGCAGGTCAAGAGAGGTGATTTTGCCCCTCTACTCAGCTCTGGTGAGGCCCCACCTAGAGTTAGTGTGTCCAGCTCCGGAGCCCTCAATTTAAGGAGGACATTGAGCTGTTGGAAGATGGTCAAAGGGCTGGAGCAACTGCTTTATGAGGACAGGCTGAAGGAGTTGGAGTTGTTCAGCCTGGAGAAGAGAAGGCTCAGGGGGGACCTCAAAGTAGCTTATCAATACCTGAAGGGGGCCTACAGAAAGNGCAGAGGGGTTGGAACTCGATGATCTATAAGAACCCTTCACACACAAAATATTCTATGATTCTATTACAAAGACATCATGTTCAGAAAGATCAGATCCCATTAGAAGATCCCTTTCAGCTACTGTAGCTCCCAAGAGGACTAGCAGCACACAGCAGGCAGGCAGCAGCAGCTGTATGTGCAAGCCTTATCTACAGAGGTAAAGCTGAAGCAGACAGGCGTGGGGGAAGAACGTGCACACCCTGCCCTGGAGCACGCCAGTCTCCACTTAAGCAGCTCTCCTCTCCCTCACAAATACACTAACCATTGCTGGAAGTCCTCCAGGCTGGTGACTCAGGAACCACCCTGCCAAGTGTGAGCCAGACCTTCTGAGCCGCTCCTCCTTCCAAGCTCAGATCAAGGAAGGAAATACTCTCGGTTTCACTCTTTCATTTCTCTTCCCCAGCACTAACGCCAAAGAAAAAAAAAAAAAGGTTCTTCCTGTAAACAAAGTTCCCACCTGTCCTGTGGAAGGGGTACTTTGCTGCTATGACAGCTGTCAGCACGCCATAAATATTCTTAAGCATTAAGCCTTCGGGATAAAAAGCCCACATGCTCAAAACCACAGCCTGAGTTTGAGAAAACAAATCTGGGGAGAAACCACAGGTATGTGGTTGTCTCCTCCCTCAGAAGGAGTGTTGCAAGAGACAGCTGGAGATCAAACAGCTAAGCTTTGCTATAGTTAGAACAGGTTCTCTACCTGGGACTTGAGGCAGCAAGTGAATTAAACTGATTATATGCACCTGTGACTGCATATAACATAAAAATACACTGTCAGATAGGAATTTTCAGAATAAGTACATTTAGAACAAATATTTAGTCAGATGATAGCTGCTTTGTACAGCAGAGCGAGACAGAGGCTTTTAATCTCAGGTCAGTAGTAGAGATTCAAATAAGGTTCCATTTATCATTCGTGTAGAAGCCTCCCTTATTTACCCCACTGAGCAGAGAAGGCATTTCACATGATGATGTGGAGTAGGAGAAAATAGGGAAGAGTTCCCTTTTCATTACTACGTGGTCTGGTCTGGCATTGCTTAGTCACAATCTTAAAACAGACTAAAATACCCCTCTTTCAGCCCACTCACATGATCAGGCATGCTTTCCTGTGCTCCTAAAACTGACACTCTCCCCTTCTCAGGGTTGTCTCCTGTCACATTCAGTGGCACTGAAGGCCACTAACAGAAAACTACATGGTAAGACTGGGAAATGCAAGGAGTCATCCTGGAAGGGACAAAGTGTCCAGCACATAAAGAAATCTCTTCATACCAAATCCAACAACTCAAAAGTCATGTCTCCACACCATACGCACTTTGGAGATACTGTGACACAGGAATACACAGAACAAAGTGCTGCATGGGAACTGAGGATTTATCTTAACCTGCAAGGCAATTTTCACACCAGAGAACTGGTAATTAATCTTTCCATCTGGAACATTTTAAACAGCAACCAGCAGTCTGTCAACTGTTCTCTCCATTTGAATGTGATATTTATCAGGAGCACTTTCAAGAAACTTCAGCATCAGGAAAAGTTTGATTGCAACTTTATGCATCATTATACTTGCCATCACAAACACTTGCAGTGACTTACTAATAATATTTTCATCTCAGAATATTTATTAAGTACTTGGTTTTAAAGGAGTGATGTTCTGGCATAAGTTTATACTGTGGGAAAATAATGCTGTGGACAGTCAGGAAGCTGGCAAACCACCAGACAAACAACAGTACAATTTTTCCACAGTTTTCAGCAACATGACTCAGAACACAGATACACATGCAGATGCATTGAAATGACCTTTTTAAGCAAGCAACCACTTTTAAGGCTTCAGCAAAGTCTGATAAGAGATCCTGGCAAGGTTTTTGTACACCTTCCTTCACCTATGATGTCACTGTCCAATTCTAGCAAGGTGTTTTTTTATCTTGCTACATAGTGTTATTGTGCTGAGCCAATTTATCTGCATACACGTGGTGGGGCTTCACACTGCTTTTCTGCAGGAAACTTTTTTACACTCATAAAGGATATGCTAATTTTCCCCTGAGAAGGCACATTAATCTTTTGTTTTCCATATACAGCCAAGTTCTCACTTAAAAAGAGAAGTCTCTTTTCACTATGAGGGGACCTCATAGTGAGTTACCAATACCTGAAGGTGACCTACAGAAAGGCAGAGATAGAACTTTTTAATAGGATACAGGATAGGAGGAATAGGAGTAATGGGGGCAAGGGGGGAGAGGAGAGATTCAGGCTGGATATAAGAAATTCCTTACAGTGAGAGTGGTGAGAGATTGCCCAGAGAGGTTGTGGATGCCCCTTCCCTGGAGGTATTTAAGGTCAGGCTGGATGAGGCACTGAGCAGCCTGATGTAGTGGGAGGTGTCCCTGCTCATGGGAGGAGGGTTTCAACTAGATGATCTTTAAGGTCCCTTTCACCCAAACTATACTATGATTCTACCTGCTCTCATCTCTCCTCCTCTTGCATCATGGAATACCTGCTCTTCCTTCTCAGCATTTAAATGTCTGCAAGTTGTAGTGCTTGATCTTGGCTGTCAAACAGCCTGTATTCACAGCATGGTAATCCTCAAGCACATGAATAATTCTGTATCTGCCTGATAATTATCAGTTGTGTCCTCAAGCAAAGGAGAGCAAAGATTTGGGTTTCTGTTTCGCATACAAGGACTTGGTAAGGGAAAACTATGTGTTTATCTCAATAGGGACTAATCTAGTTCTAATCAGTTTAACAGTCAGTAAGTTGACACATCCTATGCATTTCAGAATAAAATATCTATAGGCAACAAGTTCACACACCAGCACGTATAGCACAAAATCACTCCTACACTGTTCTCTATGTGCAACAGACCCCAAAAGAAAAATCTGCTTGCTTTTTTCTCAACAGATAAACCCACTGTTACACATCAGCAATAAGGCAGAGTGACTCCTGCCCCCCCTACCCAAGGAGTCTCAACATTGGTCATCATCAAACTCTTAGGTTTGGAACACAGGACTTTTTAAAAGGATACATGATGGAAGGACTAGGAATAATGGATGTAAATTGGAAGAGCGGAGATTCAGGCTAGATATAAGAAAGAAGTCCTTTATGGTGAGGGTGATGAAACACAGGTTGCCCAGGATGCCCCCTCTTTGGAGGTGTTTAAGGCCAGGCTGGATGAGGCACTGAGCAACCTGGTCTAGTGGGAGGTGTCCCTGCCTATGACAGGGGGTTGAAACTAGATGATCTTTAAGGTCCCTTCCAACCCAAACCGTTTTATGATTCTACATGACCCCGACAGACACTGAGTACTTTCTTTTCCTTCTCCCCATGCCCTGTGAAGTGGATCCGGACACAATTCCAGCTGCACTCCACAATACTCCCCATTTTGCTCCATCCCGGGCTGTCTCGACGCTGCAGCACTTCCTTCTGCGTTCCGGATCACGCACACCTTCCCGCCCCGCCCGCATCCCACGGCTCAGAAAGACAGGAGGGCTGGCTGAAGTCGCAAAAGGAGAAGTAAGAGTTCAACAGGAAAGGAAAGCCATTTATTTGGCCTCGTAAGGCACAGCCAGGCTGCAGCTTCCTTGCCCTGTGCGACTACAAACCGACTCCCGGCGCCGCAAGGATGAGGGGGTGGATCTGAAAGGGCAATGGGGCAGAGCCCTGATGGATGCCTGCCTGCCTTTCGGAAGAGACAGAAGGTGCTTTTTGGTTCCTTTGAGCCCTGTCACCCCGGTAGTAGCACTTCATAGCACCAGCAGGCAGGAATACGGGCTGTGCGACCGCCCGACCTGCGCAACATCCCCCCATCCCCCGCCTCTCCCCGTCATATCGGACGCGCTATCTGTCCCGGCCGGTTTCACCGTCATAACCCCACTCACCATGGCGTTAGAACAGTTCAGTAAGCACACGGAGACCAGCAGGAACCATCGACGCCGGTAGGTCCTGAACTGAGCCGGTCGTCCCTCCCCGAGCAAGCTTGCTGTCTCGGCACCCTCCATCACGGCACGGTACGATACAGCCCGGCTGCTGGCGCCCGGCTCCGCTCCGCCTTTCCCCGCCTCTCCCCGCCGTGTCCCGCCTCTCCCCGCCCCGCTTCTCCCCAACCAAGTCACCGCCCGGCTCCGGAGGACTCAGGGCAGGTGGCTGCGATACCTGAGGTTTACACTATCGCGTTCGGCAGAAGGGAAAAAAGCCTGCTCTCCGAAACGGGATTGCGGAGGAGCTTGAAAAGGAGGCTGCTAAGGCGTTTAGGGGAGAGAAACCCACTGTCTTCCTACGCGTGTCTTTAAAACTACAGCAACAACAGCACAGCATCAGTAATCCACGCCAACTGCTCCGCCTTTTGCTAAAAGTCATCATTCACTGTTGCGGCAGCTTTGCCGGTTGAGTGAGGGTGGTGGTGAATCACAGAATCATGGAATCATAGAATAGTTCAGGCTGGAAGGGACCTTAAAGATCATCAAGTTCCAAACCCCCTGCCATAAGCAGGGACACCTCCCACTAGATCAGGCTGCTCAGTGCCTTGTCCAGCCTGGCCTTAAACACCTCCAGAGAGGGGGCATCCACAACCTCTCTGGGCAACCTGTTCCAGTGTTTCACTACCCTCACTGTAAAGAATTTCTTTCTTATGTCTAGTCTAAATCTATCCCCCTCTAATTTATATCCATTGTTTCTAGTCCTCCCATCCGATATTATGTTAAAAATTCCTTCCCCTGCCTTTCTGTAGGACCCCCTCAGGTACTGATAAGTTTCTATGAGGTCCCCCCTGAGCCTTCTCTTCTCCAGGCTGAACAACCCCAACTCCTTCAGCCTGTCCTCATAAGAGAGTTGCTCCAGCCCTTTGATCATCTTTGAGACCCTCCTGTGGACCTGCTCCAACAGTTCAATGTCCTTCTTATGTTGAGGGCTCCAGAACTGGACACAGTAACTCCAGGTGGGGTCTCACCAGAGCCCAGTAGAGGGACAAAATCACCGCTCTTGACCTGCAGATCACAGTTCTCTTGATATAACCCAGGATTTGGTTGGCCTTCTGGGCTGCAAGTGCACACTGGTGGCTCATGTTGATTTTGTCATCCACTGATACCCCCAAATCCTTCTCTGCAGGGCTGCCACTCTCCACCCAGCCTGTATCTGTGATTGTGATTACCCTGACTCAGGTGCAGGACCTTGCACTTGGCCTTGTTGAACTTCATGAGGTTGGCATGGGCCCACCCCTCAAGCCTGTCAAGGTCAAGGAAAGAAAGGTCTTGTGGAAGAGGTCTTGCCTGAGTGTGATAACCTGCTGGTATGAAAATGGAGCAGAATAAAAAAAGGATGGTGAAGCTCACAGCCATCTATCCATTGCATGATGTATGGGGTTTTTATGCTTTTTATGGTAACTGATTTTGCTGTGGGTAGCAGTGTCTTCTTCCCCATAGCTATCCCACATTAACTGTCATCTTCTCAACTCTCTAAGGAGAAAAGCCGAGTGCAAAACAAAAGCTTCCTCTAAACACGATCTATGACTTCAAGTTGCTTGGACATTGATAATGCTCGTATGTCTTTCTCCCAGCCCTCCAACATACACTAGACCCATATTGCTTAGCCTCAGGGGTGCCAAACATCAACAGTTTACAGAACTGGCTCCAGGGCACTATCATCCACCATGTGACCTCTTCCTGAGTCTTTTAAAACCTTAATGCCTTTCCTCACCACGGCTTGCTAAGAGCACAACACCCTCTCAGAGGCTGAGGAAATTTAGAGTGAAAGACTTCATTTCAAATACTGCAGATGTTTTTTGAAGAGTAGATAAGGGGAGATAACCTGCATCCAAGAATTCTGTAGTGAACAATTTCCCATGTGGATTGGGGACTGAGTGCTAGAGGGTTAAGAGGGAGAGAGGAAGGAGAGAGAAGAAACCATTTAGATCCCAAGAAGTCAGTTGCTGCAGGGTAGGGTGAAGCACTGGTTGCTTGTGCAATCCTGACTGACTGATAGATCATGTCTTTCAGTTCCCTCAGCTGGAATCAGGGCTTGGCTTTGGTAATGACAAATGGGAGCATTATGAAATATTGTCTACAAATACCTGACCAGGTTTCCCTGGCATATTAGATGCTGAAAAAACAGTACTGCTGTTTGTATGCTGTAGGCTGAGGTCCTGTCCTGAGATGACCTATTCTTGCACCTGGTTGAAGATTCAGAGATTTCATCACAGCTACATATGGTGGTGGGAGGAAAGGCTGTTTCTTGCCTTGCTGTGAGTAGAAAGAGACAAAAAGATATCCTGAGGTGCAGAATGAAGGAGCCAGACATTGTAAGGGTGCACTTTCATGATGTCCAGCATTGCAAGTTGGGGCATTAGTAATATCACCCTGTTGCATGGATTATCTGCCACAGATATTCATGAAACTGTAGGAACTTTGCTGGTTTTGAGAGGAATGTCCTTCTGTCAAGTTCCATGAAAACTCACTAATACTTTAAAAAAAAAAAAAGGAAGGGGGAGGAGATGTACTCTATTTCTTTATTCCTTATTAGCTAAAGAGCCCAGGTTAAGATGGAACCCAAAAGCATAATTAAAGACTAAGCAGACTCTCTGTGGGGGGTGAAACTAAGATTGCTCTAACAATTTTTATTCTGGCATTCCTAATGTTTTAATATTTAAATTAACAAACCTGGGTAATCTGGACTTTTCCATACTAGTTAGACTGTTTAT
Organism: Turnix velox; assembly: GCA_013400935.1. Lineage (NCBI taxonomy): Eukaryota > Metazoa > Chordata > Aves > Charadriiformes > Turnicidae > Turnix > Turnix velox. Next base: position 32,248 of record VZTY01006789.1, on the reverse strand, counting down.
TTGTTTGGTTTGTCTCACAGAATGATCCAAGGACTCATTCCACATTCTATTTGCTTTGACAATGCACAGTGGAAGGCAAAATGGAATAAACCAGACCAATCTTAATTTTCAGTACTATCACAAGGTAAGTCTAAGGTCTTTCTAGGAACAGAACATTTAAAATAAAGCCAAAGAAAAAAGAAAAAAAAGGAGAGCAATTGTTAAGTGCATAAAGCAAACCAATGGAAAGGATTCCCTAGAATGCAAGAGACGATTGCATATTCAAGTCTGGAATTACTGGCAGGAATGCAGAAGTGACTGCACTGGCATGTTTGCAGTCAGCAGATCATGCTTCCATACATAAACATTAATTCTTGGCTTGGAAAGCAGGCCAGTGAAATCAGAAAAACATCTTAGGAGACAGCAAAATGGATGCTCAGTACCCTGAGCAGCTAAACAGTTGTCTAGGGGAATGGCTCCTCTTATTCCCTTCTCTATCAGTTATGAACCTGGAAAGACTAGTCCATTATTCAGATTCATCTGTTTTTTCTACTGAAGTGTTTTCTTGTGATGTTTAGTTATCCTTTTGCCATTTATGTCTACAATAAATTTATTCACTTGCATAGGACAAGTAAATGGAGTCATTGATATGTCTAAATAAGAATTAAATGTTTCAGAGAATCATAGAATAGTTTGGGTTAGAAGGAACCTCAAAGATCATCTATTTCCAACCCCCCTGCCATAGGCAGGGATACTGCCCACTAGATCAGGTTGGTCAGTGACTTGTCCAGCCTGGCCTTAAATACCTCCAGAGAGGGGCTATCCACTGACAGCTTCATTAGTGCCTTGTAGAATGATTCTTTCAAGGGCAGAAATGGAAATTATTTTAATTTATTAGTTTGCTTGTGAAAAACATAATCAGTTTCATGCCTCTCCAAATACGAGAAGCTGAAGCTTAGAATCATTGTTAATGGCCATACTTCATGCTCCATTTAAAATAAATGAATAGAAATCCCAAAGCATCCAATTTCCATTTTGAAGTAGAAAGAGATTTTTAACTATTGGCTTTCCTGGTGCAGCATTGTGGGTGGTCCTTGGTCCTCCTATTGATGTGAAACTTCATGTATTTGGTGATAAAAGCAAACCCACTTTATCCCAATTGTGATCCATTCGTTCAGCCTGGAGAAGAGAAGGCTCAGGGAGGACCTCATGGTGGCTTCTCAATATCTGAAGGGGGCTACAGAAAGACTGAGGTAGGACTTTTGAACAGGGTCCAGGATGGCAGGACTAGGAGTAATGGATGTAAAATGGAAGATGGGATTTAGGCTGGGATTTGAGGGTGGTGAGACCCTGGAAGTGGTTGCCCAGAGAAGTTGTGGAGGTGTTTAAGGCCAGGCTGGATGAGGCACTGAGCAACTTGGTGTAGTGGGAGGTGTCCCTGCCCATGGCAGGGGGGTTGGAACTAGATGATCTTGAAGGTCCCTTCCAACCCAAACCATTCTATGATTCTATGTTCCCTGAGGAAGGCTGCTTGCTCCTCTTCACCACCCTGGATGCCAAAGCCACCCTGAAGGATCCCAGCAAAGTCCTCCAACCTGTGTCCTGCCACAGCAGCCAACAGAGCAAGCCAGACAAGCATCGGCAAAGGACTACAAGCACATTTCTCCTTTTCCTCTGTCTCTGCAGGGGGTTGGACTAGATGACCCTTGAAGTTCCCTTCCATATCTATGATTCTTTGGTTAAGGTGGCATTGGAGGTAGATACGGGAGAGAAACACAAGGAAAATACAACTTCTTCTGCAGAAAAAACCCACAGTTTGTTTGGAGCTTTTTACACCGGACCAAAAAGCCACTGGTTAAAAAACTTGCCTCTTTTCTTGGTGTTTTTTTTCAGTCTTAATGACTCCTGACTTACAGGACTACAGAGTTGCTAAGAAAATGTGGGATATAGATCAGGTCATGCTTTGAATCTATTAGACTAGGATCTTATTTCATGAAGCACCTTTTTTGAAGTCTCATGCTGATCTACACGGTAGCTGATTCTTGTTTCAATGCATAATTAACACATACAAAACCAGAATTATTTTATTGAGATCTCAATTGTTATAATTTGAAACTCCCTTCATGGTCCTACAGAATCACAGAGGTTTTTCTTGATCTTGTAGAGCTAAACTTACACTTGAAATTAATCACCCAGAGGCTAATTTCATTTCTATTCCAGGCTGTTACATATACTAGTATAGCTGAAAATCCAGTGACACCATTTAAATGTTCTTAATGGCACAGATTTTTAAAATCAGAATCCTTATGGCTGATTTTGAATACTTTTAGGGGATAATTAGCATCTGTTTGAACTAGGAGGTCTTTACAGATTTAGACTAGGAAGCTGGAATAATTTGGAAACATTTGACTTAGAAAACCTGACAGACTCCATAGCCTGCAAAACTTCTAGGTGGATGCCTTATTTAATACAGTGGAAATCTCATTAACTGTCATTATGACCTCTCCACGTGATCAGGAGATACATTAGAGTGCTAAACAGAAACTGCATAGGGAGTTGCTCAGACAAGAACTTCATAGCACAGAAAACAGTAAAGATAATTATATAGAACTGATTGCTGGTAGAATAAATGCAAACTGTGATAGCAAAGCCAATGGCATCAGCAGTTAAGGCTGATTTAGCAATATATTATGCTAATTACTGATGCAGAGAAAATCTACATGAAAATAATTTACTAAAATTTTGCTACCTTAATGCTCTAAAATCCAGCTGCACATGCATTTCCATCAACTGCATCTTTAGTTGGGCTCCACTGCTCACTAGAGGATTTGCAGTAAGATCTTTATTTTTAATGTAAATAAGGAAGGGTGAAATCTTATTTCACAAAGTAAAGTTATTTACTTCTCACCTATCCACTCAGAAAATTAGTCACACTGTTGGAAAAAAACCCATGCCCGTAGTTTTCTCCTGTCAGAAGTACTGTGAATTACCGTAGAAGCTCATATGATATTAAAACTCAGCTTGTAAAGTAACTTTCTAAAACAGAATTTTGTATTAGAAAGCAGATAGTCTTTATTACAGCACTGGGAGTGCAGAGGGCAGTTTCCTCAAGTTGTGTGCACGTCTCTCTCTCAATGGTATAAATTGAGGCTTGTGCACTACATATTCATTATTTTCTAGAAATATTCATTACAATTCTGGGAAATCATTATCTTTTGTGTCTGCTGGTGGCCTTTTACTGTATCTACTCCTCTTCTTCACTGTGCCTCCATGTCTGACCTCTGAAGCTCTGTCCATCACAGTGGCATTGCCTGGTGCCATGTCACAGTGCTGCAGGATGGCGTTCACTTATTCCAGCTGCATCTTAACTTGTCAGTGGTTTGTCAGAATGGTCTTCAGGCCACAACATGGTTCATAAAATAACTGTTTCAGACAATACAACAGTAGTAAAATATGAATAGTCTTTTGGCACAGTGATAATCCTTGCCTTTATCTGACCTAAACATTCACTAACCAAGGAAAGCTAATTACTACTTTGTCTCATTTCCCCCAGTGCTACCCAGATGGTAAATCACCCATTTAAGAGAAATAAAATGTAAATTTATCTCATTGGCTACTTGTCTCTAAGCTCTGAAGTTTCCTTCATTTGATTTTCACGTTCTTTCTTGCTGTATTTTTAGGAAAAAAAAATTCCTTCTGTATTTTTTAGTGAAAATTTTACATTCATGTGCAGGCATTCGGTGCCATGAGAACTAGAACTTAACCACAGAGAGATCTGGATGAAAATACAGATGGAAATCCAGATCTGTGGCTGCAGAAGTCTAGATTCAATATAGAATCATAGAATAGTTTGGGTTGGAAGGGACCTTAAAGATCATCTCCTTCCAATCCCCTGTAGGGACAAATTTGTTTTCCCTAGGGGGTCTTCTTACCCAGATTCATGCTTAGCACAAAACTTGACAATATGTTGCTGCTCTATCCACATCTTTTCATCACTCTGTCTAAGAATGTTGTGTCTTGCTTCTATTTAACATGAGCCAGCCACTGAAACTATGATTGTTCAGACTATATCCAGCAAGAATGACTTGTTACATTAATACTTTTTTAACCATAATTTCTGAAATTTTCTGCATAGAGGGGAGAATGATACGATCTTTCTGTTGCAAGTACATTAAAGTTCATAATAAATTATATTGGGTAATTTCTGCATATAGTCTGTGGAACTGTTCTTTCAAAAACTTCAGAGTGGGAATGTATTTGTTCACATTAACACTATCATAAAAAGTACAGAAAATGAATAGACTTTTGTCAGGACTGTCTACACCAAACTGCATGTTTTGCCTCTGATGATCACCCTGCTTTTCCTGCTGGTATTTTGCTGTGGCTGGGCATTAGAGGATGTTTGGAGCATGGAAATGTTTATTATAGAAGCAAGCCATAGCTTGTGGTGTTTCACAGGGTTTCTTGTGTTTATCACACTGGTTGCAGTTGTGACTCCTATCAATGGTCCTGTGATGACAGTGCAGCTCTGAGCCTTGCCTTGCCCATGAGCCTGTGGACTTTTATTTGCCTTGCCTTGTCAGCTTGTCCCATGAGCTATTACATTGTGGTCAGCTAAAGGCTTGATCTGTACAAAGGGCCTCCTGCCATAGGCAGGGATAGAACCATAGAATGGTTTGGTTTGGAACCTAATTGCAATCTCCCTACCATGGGCAGGGAGGGACACCTCCCACTAGACCAGGTTGCTCAGTGCCTCATCCAGCCTGGCCTTAAACACTTCCAAGGAGGGAGCATCCACATTGTCTCTGGGAAACCTGTTCCAACGTCTCATTCCACCAGGAATGAACTTCTTTCTTATCTCCAGCCTAGATCTCCCCTCTTCCAATTTGCATCCATTACTCCTAGTCCTGCCACCCTTAAGCCTATTAAAAAGTCCTACCACAGCTCCTTGAGAACAGCTTCTTCAGCACTAAGCATCATTTCTTCCATAATCATGTCCCTCTCTGGACAAGGTGTTGAGCAACCTGGTCTAGTGGGAGGTGTCCCTGCCCATGGCAGGAGGGTTGGAATTAGATGATCTTAAAGGTCCCTTCCAACCCAAACTATTCTATGATTCTATTGACAGAATAGACAGAAGCAGCCTCCATCATATCAAGGATACTGCTATCCTATCTCAGGTGGGAGCCTATGTTTTCTGGGCTTCTAAGCCTTCCTTAGGTGAGGCCAGGGAATGCTGGTCATGCTTCTTTTGATGAAGCCCATATAGCTTGATGTCACTGTTAGACTTGCTGAGGGTGCACTCAATTCCACCATCCATGTGGGTAGAAGTAGAACAACAAGATGAAATCTGTGGAAACACCAAGATTTGGATAGGGTATGCCTTAATTGCTGACCTACCATTTCTTTCCTTGGGAAACATTGTCCCTTTCCTGTTGAGTGGATGGTAGCGGGACTCTACTTGACTCAGCAACCAGAGAACTTTAAATATAAGATATGAAGTATGACAGCTCTTTTGTCTCTGGAAAAGGAATATTGCAGATTTCTCCCTGCTTGTACTGGCTGCTAAGATTTCCTATTGCTCTCTCCCTTCCTTGCCAAGTCCCTGGACCCCACAATGGTTCATGGCAGGTTCAGACTCTGTAGTACCTTATGTTGCAAATAAGGTATATTTGGGCATGTGGTGGCTCAGTGGAGAAAATCTGGTGATAAGGCTGTGAAATCCTGTGCCCGTTCCACTTCCATCCCCTAATGACTCTTGAGCTCTTCTTACCACAAGGTTATACAAAGTCCTCCCCTGCTCAGCCCATACCTGGAAACCATCACTTGCCCCCAGAGAGGCCTGTGTCAAGCTATGGAGCACAATGGAGTGCTCACATCCACCCCCTGATTAATAATGAGGAAAGATTTTGGAGGTACATCAGCCTTGCTTTGAAGAAAAATTGTCTTTGTGGCTCATAAGAGGAGAGTTTTCACTCCCCCAAGTATGAGACAACATGCCAAAATATGAGACAACTCAACGTTGTCCTTAACTACCTCTCTATCTTACCTATGTATTCAGACAATATTTTTCTTAAACAAAAGGAGAAATATGACACAGTGTCAGATGATGGGGAGGTGGAGGAATCAAGTAAACATTTATGACTGTGTCCTGGTTTGAGGTAAAATAGGGTGAATTTTCTAGTTTGTAACTTCACTTTTCAGCTAGGCATCTTCTGTCTGACTAAACTCTGAAATTAACTGCACATTGCTCAGACACTGTTCACTCCCAGACTGATAAGACCAGGGAATGGTATGCAAGAAGCTCTTATTTTCATTATTCACTGTGGTGATCAAGGTCAGAAAGTTTGTCACCCACCCTGCCGGGGGGCTGGAAATGGAAAGACGTAGAGAAGTCCCACCTGCAAGGAGGAGCGGACAGGGCAGGTGACCCAAAATTGACCAACAGGAGTATTCCATCCCATCTGCCCCATGCTCAGTATAGAAGCTAAGGGATCAAAGGGTCAGACCCTTCTCTTTTCCTGCTTCGTTCTTTCTTTGATGGCCAACATCTAGGAAAGACTCTGCCTTTGACCCCGATCTGAGCACTCCTGAATTCAGCTCCGGCATCCAGCTCCTGACTGAACTGGCCCCAGCCTGGGACTCTCCCTGCGTCTGCTGGGGACATGATCATCATCCCGGGAGTTTGATACAGTTTTGTAACATTGTATACCTTTTTATCTTTTCCTTTTAATTTTATCTATTATTTCATTATCTATTAATGAAATTAATAGATTCTAAACTCACAAATCTCCTCATTCCTTTCTCTCCTCTCTTCTGAGAGAGGAGGGGGGGCCATCTGTCATTTAGGGGCACCCTTTGGGTCTAAATCGGGACACTGTGATAATATATAGTAGTACAGTTCAAACACTTCCAGTATCAGTACCTACAAGAGATTCGCCTCGACTTGAGATGTCTAAGACTGCCTTTGGACAATTATCCCACAAAAGTGTTTGCTCCAAGATAACAGTACCCCACCCCATGGAAAACAGCTACTTTGGAGACTTAAATTCACCATTGAACATTTCTCTGTGTTTCCAGGATACATCTCTTCCTCCTTCCTGGGTAAAGTATTATGAACTATTCCAAGAAAACACCATAAAAGCACAGCATCCTCTTTCGCTACAAGAGAAGACAATTATAAAGATCAACCAGAAAGAAAATGACTTGGAATGAAATGAAGTGCCTTGTCTTCACTGGGGGAAGGTGGAGTTACTTTTCACTGGGCCACATTAGTCAACTAGATATTCAAAAATGCTTCCTAGTTGTGGGCACAGCTCTTGGCAAGTCCAGGTCACTGTCAAACTGGTTTAAGACACTTTGTTTTCCCTTTATATATATAAATGTTAATCCTTTCCAGTTCTGAGACCCTCTACCAAAAGTTGAGTCTCATACACTCCTGGAAGCTTTATGACAGTTAGGTGCTGGTGTAAGTAGTTCCTGCTTTAGGAAAGGCTGTGAGAATAACCTGTATTATGCAGACATGGGATAGCTCAGACAATATCCTTTATGCCACGAAGCAAGTACATAAGGTTTACATGGAATCTCTGTACACCTTTGGACATAGTCACTTTGGGAAGTCACAGTCCACCCCATGCAGATCTGCTTCACTTCAAGACACAGTTCCTCATGCCTGCAGATGGAGCCTGTTCTTCTTGACACAGTCAAGTCAATCCAGCTGATGTGGCTTATTATGACATCTCTTTTCATAATGAACTATGAGTATTTCCTCAGAATGAGGTGGCTGGGTTTTGTGCTTGGTGCAGCAAGAATATGGTTGTCTCAAAATGATTAGAAGTTGAACATTTGTATTCCTGAGGTCTTGATGGTAGTGAGTTTTCTTGACCTTTCTTTTTTCCCCTCTGTGCCTCACCTCAACAGTTACAGCAGCATTTTGAAGCATTTCCTTTCTCATACATCACCAGAAATTTCTCTGCTGTTGACATTGATCTGAGAAGCTGTAGTGTATAATCAGGATTTTCACATATTTGTCCTGCCACAAGAAAGCTTACTGTAAATTTATGAATCTCATGGTGAACTTTCCAGTCCAAATCCAAGTGGATGAGTGCTTCCCAACAGAGTACTGGACATCATTCGGGTACTTCCAAAACAATATCACTGTACACAGTGCTATAGGATAACCTTGCAGAGAAAAGTCAAAAGTCCAAAGAGGTTCAAGAAAAGCCTAAAAAGGAATCTATAAAAGGCCACAGGAAAGCACAGTTGTGCTGGAGATAACAGCACAGGTTATATGTATCTTCCCATGAAAGAAATGATATGCTGCTTCAGCCCTTAAGATAGCAGGTGATATAGATTCACTCAATATTGTAGAGAATATTAACTGAAACTTGATGATAAAGCTCCTCTATTAGTGACAGTATCAGTAAGCAAGAAAATGGTTTGTGCTGACTGAGACAATGTAAGAGAATATAATTGTCTGGTTTGTTTTCAAAGCTGTGTTGTAGAAGACAGTTCTAAGCAACTTGAAGCAAGTTGGTCTTCAGAAATAGAGAACCACTTAGGAGATCAAAAATGAGGTGAGAAGACATAACTGGAATTATGGAATCAAGGGAATTTAGGGAGAAACAAAAAATGTAGAAGTAGGGCATTGTACACATTAATCCCTGTGCAGTGATTCACGCTAGAGCAAGAGAAATTCCAGCGAGATTTGATCACAGTAAATGTGAAGTTAAAATTAGACACTTGCAAAAGCAAATTAGGATACATGAATCAAGTATAGCTGCTGTATGCAGGAAGAGATGGTAAACTTGGTAGGGGAGCTGTCAGAGATCTTCTCTGTAGCCTAACAGGTTTGAATTGTTCACCAAAATTACTTTAAACTCAGAACTGAGAGTTATTGCCACACTACAAAACATAGTTCCATATGATAGCTGAATCATTCCTGCCTTGGAAATCTACAGAGAAATAAACTGTAATTATACCGAGTTCATTTAAGGTAAAATCCCAATAAAGGCACTTTTGAAACAGGACAGTTTCCTGAGGGACATGCTTGAAGCGAGATTACCTGAAGTAAAAAGTAAAACTCATCCCAAGGTAAGATCAACTGGAGTAAGAGACTTGTTTGCTTTCAGCCTGGCAGATGCTTGTTTAGCCTCCTAGGGTAGAAACTACACAACTTCCCTACATTTTCATAGTTAGAAAAATAGCTTCCCAAATGCCTCAAAACTTTCAGCTGTCTTTTATGTGTCTCCCTCAAATGCATGTAGATTAAACCCATGCTCCACTAGTCTTTCTTCTTAGCTGGTATTTTCTACATCAGTTTAAACTTATGCACGCTCATTTCTTCCTCTGAGGATGATACTTGGCCAGTATTACCAACAATATGGAAGAAACTGTATTACTGACTTCATATGCTTTCCATACATTGTGAAGCTTTATTTTTTTACTTCACCAGCACAACATGACATCTCCACCCCAAAGATAAAATGCTTATCTGTAGCTATAGTCATTTAAGTGTCTCTTTCCTGGACCCTACCATTGACCCCGTTGCTTTTATATCACTGACTGAGGTACTTGCTTTCTTCACAGCATGCAACCTAGACAATCATTTGCTTTAGAGACCAGAAAGAATCTCATTAGGGCTCCTGAAGGGATGCTCACCTCAAAATGCAAATGGACAGGACCTGCATCACCATATTAGTCACCTGTGTAGACCTGTCTCTCCCTCTGTTGCTCCCTTCCTGCCTGATGTAATCACAGGAACTTGGTGATCAAAAAAGGATTCAGACACTCAGTGGATTCTCAGATGACATTACTACTGATGTTCTGCCTTGCTCCTTCCTTTGTAACTGTTCCTTCCAGCTCAAGAGTGCTGTCGGAGGTGTTCTCTTATCTAGATGACCTTTATGAAGTATAAAATACCAATCACAACTGTTTGCTCTCCACTTCCACTCTCAAGGGAGCTCTGATCAGGTATTTTGTTCTGTAAATTATACAGAATTATAGAATAGTTTGGGTTGGATGGGACCGTAAAGATCATCTAGTTCCTACCCCCCTGCCACAGGAAGGGACACCTCCCACTACATCAGGTTGCTCAGTGTCTTCTCCAGCCTGGCCTTAAACACCTCCAGAGAGGGGTCATCCTCAACCTCTCTGGACAACATGTTCCAGTGTTTCACCACCCTCTCCGTAAAGAATTTCTTTCTTAACTCCAGCCTAAATCTCCTCTGTTCCAATTTACATCCATGATTCCTAGTCCGTCCATCACATATCCTATTCACTTCAGTTTCAAATCAAAGCTGAAAATCAAATAAAAAGAAAGTTTCCCAAAGGAAAGGACATCATATGCTGCATTCTGATAGCCTGGAGCCCATATGCTTAAAAAAACCCTTGTCCCTGCAATTTAGCAGCAGCAGCACATGCTGGTAATCCACAAAGGTATTTTTGCAGCCCTACCATTTCCTCCTGTAGTTTTCCTATCTTCCCAATGTTTAGTTCTGATTTTCCTTTGTTGCTTTTGATTTTGTATAGGTGGTCTGGTGGTGTATCTGAAACTGAATTGCTGTAATTTAAGCAGTGATTTTAGTAGTTTCTACATGTGTAATCATTCCCAAACTCCACCATATTTAAGTAGTCTGGTATGTTAGCAGCCAAATGGTAAGTGATGGTCATAAAGAACTGCACCAGTAAGTAAGGTGAATTTCTCCTCGGCTTTCATGCAGTAACTACAGCTGATAGTGAAAGGGACAACACATTGATAGCAAGAATGCTGTAGCTTGGTGACAGCTTTTTTCTTACTGGATCCAAGTTTTGAGAATGGAACCACCCAGATGCAGAATTCCTGGGAACCAAGCATCTGTTTTCATTTTGCTTACCCTGCAGTCCCCTGCTCCCAGTGTAAATCTCATAACTTAACAACAGGATATGACTGAGGCTTTTCATGGTTAAAAAACAAGCCCTTGAAGAGGTCTAAGCTGTGCTTATGTAAGTAATGTACTTCCTGAGCCACTAAGTCCCTCTCTATTTCCACTTTTCTATCTATTGCTCATATTTGAAGTTCTAAGAGGGCTTCTGGTGAGGAAGAACATCTAAATGAAAGGTTTTAATTCCTAGTTGGTGCCAACAGCCTTAATCTCTCTGCAGTGGGAATATTTGTAAGCCTACGCTTACATTAAGTAGCTAGTATTTGCTAAAGTAGTGCATTTCATCTTTTCTAAATGATTGTTGAATCAGTATGTCTTGTACAGTTGAGTGAATTTGGCAAGAGGACTTAATGAACCTGGCTTATTTAAGAGAGAAAACCAGGGAGTTTTTCTGGCATGGGAAATGGAGGAATTGAAAAGCCATGTGATACTGAGGATTTAGAAGCTCAGTTGGGTTGGAATGATTGGGGGTTGTAGTTAAATATCTGTCTCTGGGATTTAAATTTCTCTGGGATTCATCTAGTCATCTGGTGAATGTTTATGTTCTTTGGTTTCAGGCTATATTACCTTTAGGGATTTTAGAGATCTTTACGATGAGGGTGGTGAGACACTGGAGCAGGTTGCCCAGAGAGGTTGTGGATGCTCCCTCTCTGGAGGTGTTTAAGGCCAGGCTGGATGAGGCACTGAGTAACCTGATGTAATGGGAGGTGTCCCTATGGCAGGGGGGTAGGAACTAGATGGTCTTTAAGGTCCCTTCCAACCCAAACTATTCTATGATTCTATGACTTTGATTACTACTGCAGTACAGGCTTACTGCCTACTATTTGAATCTGAATGAAAAAAATCTATGTGAATCCCCCACTGACTTAAGATTTATGCCAGGGAAAAACTGGGTCTTAAGTGTATTGGTTAGAAATGTTCCTAGTTCTCTGTACCATTTTCCAGGGTAACTAGCTGTACTTAGAGTGGCAGTAACTTGTGAGGGGCTGTTTGTGGCTAATAGCAGCCAAGGTGATAGCACGGAAAGAACCGCCAACAGCTCACTAAGAAATTTTAGTCATCTAGGCCAGCCTATTGACACATGTGTAAAAGGAAATATTGTCCTTGAGCACTTTGGCAAAATTGCTCTGTCTTCCCAGGATAATTCAGCCATTTTAGCTACTCTTTCCTAGTTAACATAAATTTTCCTGCCCAATTTTGATTTCTCTTGACAATGAATCTCAGAATTACAGAAATATTTAGACAGGAGGGGACATCCAGAGGTCTCTAGTACAACCTATTCCTTAAAACAGGACTTTGTCCAGCCTGCTCTTGAAAGCCTTCTAGATGCACAATGCACATCCTCTCTGTGAAACATCTTTCAAAGTTAACTATCCTCATTGTACTATTGTACTATTTTTTTTCCCTTTTTGTCTCATGAGAATCTCCTCTGATTCACTTTACCATCTTTGTCTTTCATTCTCCTTTCATTTGCCTCACCAAAGAATCTCACTAAATCACTTTTTGTAGGTGATCTTGTAAGTGCTGAAGGTCTCCCTGAAGTCTTGTATTTTCCAGGCTGAACTATTCCAGTTCCCTCAGCTTCAGCTTGCAGGATGTGTTCTTTAAACCCTCTGCCATCCTAGTGGCCTCCAATGGACTCAATCAAGTTTATCAGACAGTTCCTTCATCTCCTTGCAGGATGTGTTTTCCAAACACATCATGATTTTGGTGGCCCCTTTCTGACTGAAGTTTATCATTATCTTTCTTATACTAATGTGTCCAAAAGTGGACACACTACACAAGACTTGCACAAACCGGTACCCCACAGAGGTACAATTCTGTAGTGTTAGTATATCCCTGTTAGTATATCCCAAGATGCTGATAAATCTCATCAGTGCCAGGGCACACTGTTAAGCCTACTGTTCCCAAGAATTCAATAAGTGCTTTCAACATACCAGCTTTCCACCTAGTTCGTCACCCCCCAGCCTGTACCACAGCATGAATTTGTGTTCCAGGTGCAGGACTTTCTATTAGTTGAATTTTATTCCTACAGCCAGTTTAGGGCCCTCCTAATGACAGCCCTGTCCTTAGGCATATAGACTGCACTCTCAGTTTGTTGCTGTCCACAGCACATCCAAGTCAGTGACAAAGATATTAAATGCATCTCAGGGAAAAGTACCAAAGAACATGCTGTCACTAGCTTTCAGAGAGAACATGACCCATAAACTAGCATTCTTCCAGATCAATAATCCAGACAATATTTCATCCATCTAGCAGTTCACTTATCCAGGGCACAACATCATAATGTGAGGCAGGAATATTGTGTGAGAGTGTATCAAAAGCCTTGCTAATGTCTAAGTACACAAAATATCCACCACCACTAGCTTTTCCAAAAAATCAGTTATATCATTGCAGAAGACAATCAGGTTGGTCCACCTTCATTACCTTCAGTAAGACATGTTTTCCTCTTTCATGTGTTCAGAAATTGCACTGGTGGACTTGAACAATGACTCTCTCCGGGACTAAAGTGACGTTGTAGTTCCCTGGAATATCTTTCTTGCTATTTTCAAGAAGGGTGAAATATTTACCTTTCTGCAGCACTCCCCTGGTCACCATTATCTTGCAAAAGTAAGAGTGATGGAGTAGCCTAGCAAATATATCAATAGGCTCTCTCAGCATCCTCAGATGCAACCAGTCTAGCCCATAGGCCTACACAATTGATAAAGTTCTATTTCTCTGCAAAGGAACTGAGCAACTAATATTAGTTCTCAAGTTTATTGTTTGTTAACAGTATATGACAGTCATTCTTGAACTAGGATAATTTTGTCACATATTTGCCTACTTTATGTTTTACTACCATTCCTGCAAATATCCTGTTTTCTTTGGCTTATAGACATTTTCCTGTTCCTATCACTACCATTAATACGCCCATACTGACCACCACCTTTTCACTATCAGAAGTCACAAAGGAGGCAATGAACTGCTTTAACCTAAATATGTTTGGTTGGTTTGTTGTTTTTTTTCCTATCAAGAGGTCTCAGGTACATTCTGTTCCATTAATTGTTTTAGCTAGGTGCTATGGTAGTAACGAGGACAGCTGCTTGCTCACTCCCCCTTCTCCCACAGAGAGGGAAAAAAGAGGAAAAGGGAAACAAAAAAAAATCCTCATGTGTTGAGACAGTTTAATAGCACAGTATCTAAAAGCAAAATAAAGAGCAATCATAAAATTGGTAAAAGAATATGCATGACAGAAATTGCTCTCACTACCTGGTAAACTGGTGAAATGGCACCATCCCAAGCAGTGATCACAAGCAAAGCTTCCTTCTGACTCTAGTTAATGGCTGACTCCATTTACACACATGACTTCCTCAGTAAAGAATTTTCCATTGGCCATTCTATTGTTCTGTTTGTACTCCTCAGCTCCTACTGGAAGCTGAAAAACAGTCCTTGAAAAATATGAGCATCACCTTGCAACAACATTATGCATTACTGATGGTCTCTTCATAGCAAATGGGAAAACTCCAATCACTAGAGATAAAATTAATTCTATCCTACATGAAACCAGGAAGGAAAGACATGAAACCATGAAACAGCTGAAATCACTAGGAAAAGCATGCTTCTGGAGCCCAGAGCTTCAATTTACTCATTTTTTGTAAAAGTTTTTGTTTGTGTAAAAGCTGTCACTAATGCATGTAAAAAACCAGAAAGAAGCCTTTAAATGTTTGGGATTTTTTTTTAACTACTCCAATTCTTTCCTCTGCCTTACCCAGATTAATTTTCTGAACTTCCATAGTTGGACCACACCCTCCTGACTGCAACACTTGGAAAATGTTTCATGCCTAATACCAAATACAGCAGTTCAGAATAGGCATTCATATCTACTTAGTTATGATCTCAGATATTCTAGTCACTAGCTAAGCTTGTATTTCAGAAATATCACTTATAGGCTAACACACAGTAGAACTGGTGTTAAGGTAATGAAGTTGAAAAGAGAAAAAAACTGTTGCCTTGGCCCTCTGAGGTTCACACAGTCTTGTCACGAGGGGTATATTAAATTTTGAGGAGGCACGGCCATGTCATCTTCCTTCAGGTACTCTGATCTAAAAAATATCTACATTAAGATAAAAACAAAAATCTGTCCTTAATGGTTTTGCCAGTCTGCGGTGGAAATAACAGTAACACAGAGAAAAAGTAGGTTTCTAGTTTATAGGTGAATGCACATTCTATTGCTTTTGGCTACTTGAATGTCAGTTCCAGAATCAGGCAGATTATCTTAGTATATATCCGTGCAAGTAAAGGTCCATGCAAAGATTTGTGGTCAAACTAAACCCAAAATTTAAGTTTGCAATGGAAAAGCACACATTTAACCATACAAGCCTCAAACAGAGAAAACCTACAGTGCTAGCATATGCTCTGTTAACACAGGCTTAGCTTCTGCATAACATGGCTCCTAGAGCAAAGTAAATACCCTTGAGTCTTGGAACTTGGATTTAGTAATTTGTCAGACAAGAAGGAAAACATCTCCAAAGGCTGCACCACGTCAGACTGCCCATTTCTTGTTGCATTCTCAAAGTGGAAGACTGTCCTGTGGTTCGTTTTTGGTTGGCAAGGTGAAAAGCAAGAGGAGAAACATGCAGATATTTTGAAGTATTACCTTCTAAACATCCACAACTGGGAACTGAATAAAGGAAATTAAGAAATCGGGCTTTATAGACTATTGAATAAAGGTAATTAAGACATAATGTCTTTAGAAAATGAAGAAGCAGCAAAGCTCAAGAAATAGCTGTGATAAAAATTAGGAACTAACCTATCTTTATGAGTGCAGGAGAGACCCAGCACAACAGACAGGAAACGGACAGCTGAGCAACCAACCTAAACTGCTGAAGCTTGCATGTCATGAACAAAATACTTAGCACAACAGGCTTGAAGGACCAAGTGTCAGAGGTTAAGTCTGGGCATGGGAGGAAGACTTAGTCCACCTCTGTGAAGACCATCACAGAGCCCAACTGAGCATGTGTATGTACCAAGGGTGGAGACTATGCTAATACAGTTCTCAGATAGTCAGTAAATATGTATAGCAAATACAGGAAATGTGATAAATATTCATGAGCTTAGCCTAATAAATGATGCTGGACCCCAGACTTATTGCACATTAGCAGGAGCAATCCTCCATGCTGCCCAGTGCTGCAATAATCAATGCTTGCTTAATAACAATTAATTGAGTTCCTTTATTTCAGAATGTAATGAATGTTTTGGTGTCTAAAGAGTCTTTGTGATTGAATTTTTCAGTATTTTTCTTTACAACCTGGGCATCCAGCCACATGGTGCACAACTACACTGTGGCATTCCCAACCTTTATGAGTGCTCCTTCACCTAATACCTTACACCTTTCAACTTTAAGAAAGGCAAAATCTTCTTAGTGTCATCAACTAGAGTCCCCTGCAGCCTGTTACCAAGTAGTGCCTCCTTCCACCAGTCACAGAATCATAGAATGATTTAGGTTGGGAGATACTTCAAAGATCATCTAGCTCCTCTTCAACCCTCCGCCCTCATCAGTTAAAAAATGGAGGAAAAAACTTTAGATTCATAGAACAGTTTGGGTTGGAAGGGACCTTAAAGATCATCTAGTTCCAACCTCCCTACCATAGGCAGAGAAACCTCCCACCAGACCAGGCTGTTCAGTGCCTCATCCAGCCTGGCTTTAAACACCTCCAGAGAGGGGGCATCCACAACCTCTCTGAGCAACCTCTTCCAGTGTTTCACCACCCTCACTGTAAGGAATTTATTTCCTATATGCAGCCTAGATCCTGTATCCCAAGCACAGATACTGGCTGGGTGGAGAGTGGCAGTCCTGAAGAGAAGGATTTGGGGGTGTCAGTGGATGACAAACTCAACATGAGCCACCAATGTGTGTGCATCACGAGAAGTGTGATCTGCAGGTCAAGGGAGGTGATTCTGCCTCTCTTCTCAGCTCTGGTGAGTCCCCACCTGGAGTTACTGTGTCCAGTTCTGGAATTCTCAACATAAGAAGGACATTGAGCTGTAGGAGCAGGTCCAGAGGAGGCCACGAAGATCAAAGGGACTGTCTTATGAAAACAACTGTCTTATGAAGACAGGCTGAAGGAGTTGGCATTGTTCAACTTGGTGAAGAGAAGGCTCAGAGGAGACCCCATGGTACCTGAAGGGGGCTACAGAAAGGC
>VZTY01006789.1:2032-13892 GCA_013400935.1 Turnix velox | reverse complement strand
GGGGGGGAAGGGAGAAGGGGGGTTGTGCTTTAAGTTTCTGTGCCGCAGCAAGCACGCTGGGGGCGAGTGAGGACTTTCTGTGCGGTTCTCCTCCCCGAACATCCTTTCCCGGAGTGGGGAATCTTGTGTGGGTTAAGGGAACGTCTATCCCTGTGCTGTCTGCTTAGGCAGCTACCCTTTGCCCTAAAGGGAGGGTAGCCCAGGTCTTCTTGTGGGGGAAGGCAGCGCTGACACCCCCCACTGTGACCCCTTCAACCTCTGAGAGAGTTGCCTCTTGCGTGGAGGATGGAGTGTTCCGGACTGTCCCCTGGTGCTTCTTCCCCTGGGTTCGCAGGGCTCCAGCCCCGGGGCTTTGGGAGAAGGGACCTCTTTAAGGAGTGGGCTTGGGGTTAAGGAGGGGTGGTGATGTAATTAACCGATAAGGTGGAGAATAGGGGGGGGTGTGTCCCATGGGACAGTTGTGCAGGTATGTGGCTTCAGTGGTGTGTATCTAGTGGCATATGGGATCCTAAGTCTTGTGAGAAATAGGAGAGGGCATGATGCTCCTAGGTGAAGCATATAAATGCTTTGATTTGTTTCAAAGTCTAATGTTGTATGTGTATGTATGTGTGTCTGTGTGTATATATATGCACAAGCATAGTTGTATATTTGATTGTACAAAATTCTGATGTGTTTTTTCAGCCACTGAGTTTTAATGGGTTGCTGTCAGATTTGTTAATTAGTTCTCTTTTAAGTCTGTCAGGTATTAGTTTAGAGAGTCCTGCCTGGAAAGTTTAACATGTTCTGAAGTTAATAAAGCTCACGGGAGTATTATGGTTTATGAAGCACTTGAATATTCTTTTGTTACTTCACATGCTTCAAATTTATTTCTTTTAATTATTGCAAAGCTTTTACTGTAACATGCTGGGTGTCAAATCGTTCTAGCTGCTTCCTGCCTTTTGTATGAAATGCACTCCTCTGAGAAACCAGTTCAAGAAGTTCCATTTTACTGTCTGTATGTGCCCGAGTGTCCTTCTGGAAATATTTGTTGTTAAAAAAAAATAATGCTATACAGTTGTCTTACGGAGTTTCATTAAAGAATTGGGTTTGTGAATGAAAAGGTTTGAATAATAATAAAAATAATTTTAAAAAATAAGATGAACCTTACACTGAAGGAGAATCCCATTTACATGTCTTCCATTGTAAATCGGTTTCCTTTATGCAGCATGAACAATCAGGCATATACAAAATATGTTGTTATGAATGTTTTTAGTAATAAATAATGTGCTTTTTAAAAAAATTGTAGATTATTTCTGGGTAGGATACTTTGATATCAATCTTATATGCATTCTTCTAGCGGAAGGTTAGATAGAATCTACACTGTAGTAGTCATGTGTCTGGAAAAGGTGCTTTCCAGTTCTTAAAGTTTCTTGGTTGGTGGCAAGGTATATAGAAAAAGAAACCTTGTATCCTTGCAGAAGTTTTACTGTTTCAATTTAAATGGTACTTGCAAGTATTTTATAATACGTTTAAAATCACACACAACCTATACATATTCTGAAAGTACTAAAGGTATTTGACTGGGTCATGAAGGATGCATGAGAAAATGATCTGCAAGTTTTCTAAAGAGTTGCCCATGTTTGTGTTTGGGATTCTCTGACCCATGTGCTGGACCTTATATTTGGCCATGTTGAACCTCATGAGCTTTGCACAGACCTTATCTCTCAATCCTGTCTAGAACCCTCAGCAAGCCTACAGCATGTCAGCCACTCTGTGCAGCTTGGTGTCAGTGCCAGACTTGCTGGAAGTGCACTCATTCTTGCTGTGTAAGTTGCTAATAGATGTTAAAACAGCACTGGTTCCAATACTGACCCCTCAGGAACACCACTAGTCACAGGTTTCCAGTTGGCCACTGGCTGCTACTCTTTCAGTGCACCCATCCATCCAATTCCTTAACCACCAAGAGGTCCATCTGTTAAATCAGTGTCCCTCCAATGCAGAGACAAATATGTCATGTGGGGCAGCATCAAATGCTTGCCCAAGTCGAGGTAAATGATAGAATCATAGAATAGTTTGGGTTGGAAGGGACCTTAAAGATCATCAAGTTCCAACCCCCCTGCCATAGGCAGGAACACCTCCCTCTTGACCAGGTTGCTCAGTGCCTTGCCCTTAAACACCTCCAGAGAAGTCCATTGCTGTTCTCTTGCTCCAAAGAACCAAGAAAAAACTTGATTCTCTTACTGAATTAGATTTTCTCAAGTTAATTTTACAGTGCACCTTTATTAATTCAACAGACTATGAAAATGAAACAATGTGGCAAGCACAAATGTGACTGGAATCTTTATTTGCTATTCCAAGTTTGATTGCACTTTGCTACTGCAGAGACCTAGAGTCTGATTGTACAGGCATCATTGTAGGAAGGAATAAAATTGCAGTTTGATGATCAATGGTACCATTTCCCCCTTTTTTCTTCTTTTTTTCTCTGCTTAATGAGAAACAATATTTTATACTAAGAACTTCATACTATATATAGGAACTTAAGGGGTTTTTTAGTTTCTTCATCAAACAAGACACATATTTTTCAAAATCAGGATCATTTAAGTGTAGGGGAATGGGAAAGAGAGCTCAAGTTACTTCTTAGTGCACAAAGATGACAGCTTCTCCTTTTGAACTCACAATTAACAGCTGATGGAGCCTATGGGGGAACTTGAGGGGGATGAGAGGAGAACTAGAGATAAGGGTATGTGGTGGGGGTTGTTGGCATTACTACAAAGCAGCGTAGGACTGTAAGAAAAAAATATACAAGTATGAAAAAGATTTTTTTTCTTTTGTACTTTTGCTGCTGGTGGAAGAACTTATTTCTACCATTTTGCCATTATTTTCCATCTCTCTGCAAAGTGCCAAAAAGGAGATGTATTATCATCCCTGCAGACATCTGTCCTTGTGACTGCCATTAACTTAGCACTTTTGCCTACATAAGAAGGGCTCATGTTTTGTCAGCAATGAACGTGCTGTTTGAAACTGAGGGAATCTTTGCTTTGAGTATAAAATATTTTGATTTAAGTTTGGGAACATTCCGTGCATGTTTTGTGTGGGTGACAGTGTGTTGTGGAGTATTTGCTTAATTAGGACAGGAAGGTTGTCTCTTTGGATAGCCAAAATCAGCATCCTGTTATTTGCTGACTAATTGCTATCTTGTAAAATTTTTCAGTTTCATGTAAGAACTTTCTCTGCACTCTGTGTGCAACCAGTTAACCAATGTATGATACTCTTTTTAGTCAATTATTTCTCAATCATTACCAGATATAATGCAAATCTTGNCTCCCCCCTTCCAATTTACATCCATTATTTCTAGTCCCCCAATCACATATCTTACTAAAAAATCCTACCCCTGCCTTTCTCTAGGCCCCCTTCAGGTGTTGATAAGTTACTCTGAGGTCCCTCCTGAGCCTTCTCTTCACCAGAACAATCCCAACTCCTTCAGCCTGTCCTCATAAAGGAGTTGCTCCAGCCCTTTGATATTATGTTGATATTATGCTAGAACAACTCATCTGAGCTATGTTGTGATACAATGTACACGCAAACATTATTATAGTGTTTGTAGACATAAATGTCATTTATTGATGACAATATATAAGTATAGCTAGTGCAGTATTTGCTGATTTTTTTTTTTTAATTTCTTTTTCTCCAGATAATATGTTGTGCTGTGCCTAGTTTGTCTTCTGAAGGAACAAGCTGAAAGGTACAATAAGGCTGGATAAATTTTATATTACTTACTTGTGAATGATTTTCCATTACACTTCTTGTTATATCTGAACTATTACTTTAAGCACACCGATTTGGCATAATGAAAGCTGTGGGTCAGTAGATTACTTATCTGAAGTGTGTTGTCTGATTTATTGTAACTTACTAAGCAAGATGTTTATTTGTATTACAACAGATGAGGGGTTTTTGTCCTGATAGGTAGAAATCAATAGAATATGTTTGAGGAATAATTCTTTTTTTAATGTACAGGCATGCTTTTTTTCCCCGAAAGAATTTCGACATAGAGACCTTTGGAAGTTTAATTTGTGTTTTGGGGGGAAGGTCAAAATGGGCTGACATCTCAGCTCTTGTGTTTCAGATTGTTGTGTTTCATAATGTTCCATTGTGATAACAGTTTTTTTTTTTTTTTCCCTCTGCAATATAAAGGATGTTCTAGACAGAAGAACTCCAGTCTCATCTTGAGGACTCAAAATAGGCAAGAGGTAAGGGAGTTTTTTATATGCTTGCTTAACTAACTAACTAATCCTGCATGCTTCTGAAAATGTACCCTGTTTCTAAATAATATTATTTCTGTTTCAAGCATGTAACTTCTCTTAAACCTGTATTTATTAAAAATGTTTCTAATACTATTTCCTTACTTCAAGAAAATGTTAACACTTTGTAATGCAACTAGTCTTCTTAATGCTTGAAATGCTCTTTTCTTTCCATCTTTTAATTATTCCTTTCCTCTGAAATATGTACCCTAAATCAGTTTGCCTGGTTGATTTTGACTGCACTTATAAAAGCTCCCAAGTTGTGTGTGATTCTCTTAGTCTTTCTTGCTATAGTTTGTTACTAGTTAGCAGTTAACTGCCTGTTTTTCAAGCTTTACCAATTCTTTCCTGAGGAAAACGAACAAAATCACTACACTTGTTAGATGCTTGAAATTTCTTATCCACAGGTTGCTCTTGCCCTTTGCAAAAGTCTGCACTTCTGGAAAAGTTTGTGTTTTTTTGGTGTGGATGTGAAAATGGTGTAGTAAAATATTGCAGTGTGATTGAAATCCACCAGGTTTAGTGATGAACATTTGCCTTCTTTTGAAACAGTTGCGTGGATTTATTTCATTTGTTGAATAAAATAAGTGACTAAACTGCCTTTTCCTTTTACAGTTTCCTAAGACTAATTGCAAAGTAGCCTTGTATATTAAACCAGTGTATACTTTAAGATCATGCTTTTTATATAGCTTTGCCAGAAGATGATCATTAATTCATGGTTGTTTAGCTGAAATCTTGGTAAAATAGTTATTTGATCTGTGCTTATACTGTTCTGATACACATTGCAAAGAGATGCACAATGTTGTCTTTCTGGAAAATTGATGTAAATGTTTTCCTTCTTTCTCAGCCTTCTTTTCCCGAAGTGTTTGAATTCATCTTACTTTGAATCTGTACTTTTATCTTACTTTGAATCTTTGAATTCTGAATTTTATATACTACAAGTCTTATTGATTCCTGCAGTGAAATAGAAAACTAGTCTACTTGGAATACTGTGGTAATACTTTGTCTTGTGTTTATATTAATGAAATGTTTCATTCAGAATTCTATTTCAACCATTGATGACAGGAAAACTAACCTAGATTTGAATAGACTTAACTTAAATCCAGCACCATTTATGCTGCTTCATATATAAAAAGGCTTCAGGGTACCCAGAGGAGCAAATTTCCTTCATTATATGTTCTTGCATGGCAGATTCTTTCA
The DNA here is from genome assembly GCA_013400935.1 of Turnix velox. NCBI lineage: Eukaryota > Metazoa > Chordata > Aves > Charadriiformes > Turnicidae > Turnix > Turnix velox. The sequence goes on along the minus strand of VZTY01006789.1, from coordinate 8,415 downwards.
AGGTTTGATAGAAGTTAACAGAAACCATCTGCTTGTATTGATCTGCATGGTATGAAATCTTGGCACTTCAAGGCTTCATTTTAGCAGTATCTTCAAAATATCTAGCTGTAGGAAGCACAGTATTAGCTGCAGTAATTTTGAATGCGGCGTTTGAGGCATGATCTTAGATGTTACCAACCAGAAATTGTGTATCTGGAGTATGTTTGCACTGATCATGTTAAGGTTATCTTGCCCCCTTAGTGAAATCTTAGTGTCATGTCGATATGACCTTATGACTAAAATTGGCTTGAATTCAGACAGAACGTTTGTTTTTACTATCTTTTAAAATTATTTTTTTAACCTTTTTTTTAACTGAAATTAATGATACAATCAATGGGATCAAATATATAAATAGATTATTGTCTTCAAATGAACTATTGCATTTGGTCCCCACATTTCAGTTCCACTGTGCTATCAAATATTTTCCTAATGGAACCTGAGGTAGACTTACAAAGCCCCTGCTTTTTAAAGACAAAGTAGAAAGATCCCCACTTTCTTCTAGCAGATCACTCCCAACAAGTCGTCCCACCAAATGGTCTTCATCTTTGATTGCTAATTTTTGTACCGATACATGAGCTATTTTCCAGACTTCCTTAACTATATGTAATACAGCATCCTGTTTTTAAGCAACTATCCCAAGTGTTAAATTTTCCAAAAACACCCACTTCTCCTCCTGGCAGATGCGCTCTGCCTCCTGGTGGTCATCCTGAGGGTCTGGCGGGATGAAGCAATAGGTCCTCCTGCAGAAATACAAGATCATAGAATAGTTTGGGTTGGAAGGGACCTTAAAGATCATCTAGTTCCAAACCCCCTGCCATGGGCAGGCACACCTCCCACTAAACCAGGTTGCAGTGCCTTGTCCTGCCTTGCCTTAAGCGCCTCCACGAAGGGGTCATCCACAACCTCTCTGAGCAACCTGTTCCAGTGTCTCACCCCCCTCACCCTAAAGAATTTCTCCCCTCTTCCAATTTACATCCATTAATCCTAGTCCTTCCATCACATATCCTATTAAAAAGTCCTACCCCAGCCTTTCTGTAGGTCCCCTTGGCACTGAACCAGCTCTGTAGCCATCTGCTCCTCCTGGCTTCCCCCCACCCACAGCTCCAGACCACCCCAGTCCCCCACAAACAACAAATAGAAAATTCATTAACCCTCTGTAACTTCCCTCCTTCAATATACATTGGCAGAAGAAAAATTCATTAACTCCTCAAAATCCCCCGCAGGTTGATACATTATTGGATTAATTTGTTTGCCCCCTTGTTAATAAAAAGAGTGGTTTCAATAGCACATTCTACAGCACTTCTAACAAAATCTTGCAGTCTTTGCAAGTAACACCTGCCAAGCCTCTGGTGCTTTTACTTTGTTTTAACACCTGCAATTCCCAGCTTAGGTGGTCCTGACTTGTGTTCCCTCCTCAATATTTTCACTTTAACAATTACTTTTCTTTTGAGACAGCAAATGTTCTCAAAACTCAAATTTCAAGATTGCAAGGTAAGAACTGAGGTAATCTAATAGTGGAATATATGGATGACTGAACAGCTTTTGATGCAAAGAAAGAAAACTTTTCTGCTCTATTGATTAAAATCCTTCTGGCTTCTCACTACAGATTCCTATTTTGACTGCTGCTGTTTACTGGGCTGCCAGTGTGTCTGGACCAGTCAGTGGTGTCAGGTGACCTAAATTTTTAAAGATCTCTTACTAAATACCAAAAGTAATTGTCTTTGATTCTTGTGTGATGATTCTTTATTCTCTCTTTTTAAAAAAAATAGGCAATATTTGCATGTAATGGGAAAATAGTTCTGATAGAGATCTGTAAAATCTTCAGGTAAGATGTATAATAATACAATATTCAGGTTCCTGTGCATTTCTTCATTAGGTGTAGGCCTTTTACTTGTCTTCATTAAAAGTGGTTGTTTTGGGGTCTTGTTAGAATAACACACAGCATTTTAGGTAACTAGATATTTTCATTGTAGGACTAGGATTTTTCAGCAGGGGGAAGGAGTAAGGGAATGATCACCGTTTTTTTCAGAGCTGATGGGAAGAGTCCATAAGACTTCTCTGTTCTCCATGGTGCCCTCATTACCTGGCATGGAGTCTACCCCCAGTCATAGCAAATGTGCAAATGTGGAGAATCAGTTCAAATGACAACTAAAAGTTGTTGAGTTGCTCATTTGTTCTGCAGAGTGTGTGACTGATAAGGTTGCAGTTGAATCTGTTTCCCTTAACAGCTGGTGCTACAGGTACAATGAAACTTTTGAAATTTCCATGGTATTTCAGTAAGGCCATCTCATATGCTCTCTGCCTGCAAGTCTCTAGAGACAGTGCTGCTAACTGGAAACCATTTGCCAAAGACACCTTTCATCCAAAATGTTTATTCTTCAGTACAGGTTCTAAAGTTTGGGGTTCTGATCCCAGTGCTTGGAGTCTCATACTAATGGTGATTTGGTATCTTACTTCTGAAATTTGACTGCTGTGCTAGGTGACTCTAAGGTGCTATTATACAAAGAATTAACGTAGTCCATTCTTAAATAATTCATAACCACAGTTTAAATGTCACTGCCAATTTAATTTTTTTTTTAATTTGCTATTCTCTTACTTTTTAGTCTTAATGCTTTTCTTCCTAAATGGAACCTCTTAAAATGCCAGCTCTGATTTAGTGTTGATACACTATGCATATTTATATTTTCAATTTTCAATCATCATTGCTTGAAAGTCTTGCATTTCTTTGTCCTTGAGTTTGCTTTTGCCTTCACAGCTGAAGGTGACTAATGCTAAAATCTGTCTCCAGCTTGATAGAAGCAGAGTGCTTAATTTCTGTGCTCTTTTCAATTCCCATTTGTAAGTTTTTATATGTGCTTTTATTTTCAACAAAACTCTGGACTGTTATTAGGAAGATTATAAGAGGTTATATGTAGAGGCTGGAACAGGGGATTAGTAATAGATGTACAGCAAATTACAGAACTGAAGGTATGATCTAGTTTGCATTTATTGATCCACAGCTGGCATATTGAGAATGAAAAATAGCGATTCGTTGTCATCTTCCTCAGTTTGCTGTGACCATGCTTTATCAGGGACTATATCTTAGAGGTGCAGTAAAAATCAAGTGTTGTCTGGATGATCTAGCTAACTTTGTTAATGTCTCTGCAATCTCCTGCTGTCTGTAAGTAAACAAGGGTCTGAATTACCTTCTTGTGGTTACACTGCAGTGAAAGTTCTCCTAAACTTTTTGACAGTTTATGCATGTGTTTTTGTTTCTATCTTGTACTTTTAGCTGAAGTAACTCTTTCTCCTTTTTCCTTACCTTATAAGTAGCAGGCTTCTTGGACCAGGATATGATAGGTGAATGTAGGAAAGATGAAGAGTTTTTTTCATTGGTGCTTCATGATCTAATTGTGATTACCTTTCCTAGGGCTTAGTCCAGTTTCTTGCTGTTCTTTCTTAATGCCTTTAACTAGAATTAACATTATTTCAGATCTTTCACCAGTGGCTTACAAAGTTGCATTTTTATGCACATTGACTATTGAAATTGGCATATGATGTTATTCTGGGTTAATTTATATCTGAGTATGGATACAATAAGTATTGATAATATTTGAAAATGGTGTGGTGGATTTTGTATTACTAAGTCATGGTTACTATGAATTCAGATCAACCATGACTCTACTAAAACTCAATGTTTACTGAAAATTAAATATGAGTTGTAAGACAGAGATTATGTCCATCTTTGCAGTGTTCTGTTGTGATAACGAATAGACAGTAATGTTGATGAGTTTTTAAAGTATAGTAAAATACTGCATAATACAACTCTGGTCGTTTGCCTTTTCGCTAACAAATGGCTATTTATGATACTAAATATGATACTATATGAATAACAAATATTTACTTGATTTTTAAAAAGCCTTTCTTAATTTGCTACTTTATAATCATCTGAAAAGTTAAAGGGAGGAACTATCTTCTGTACCTCAAGTATTTGTGTAGCTATAGACCCTTTGAGTGATCCCTGGAGAGCCATCAAAGCTTTTGTCCAGTTGTGACACCCATAATCAGGAATTAGTGCTGAAGATAAATACTTACTTTGCCTTCTCAGTATGCCAGCTGATTTTTAACCGGGAGCTGGAGATATCACTGCCAGAGCTACATGCTGGGAATTCAGAGGACTTAAGGGGGGTTTGGGGGCGGAGATGAATCATAGAATCATAGAATAGTTTGGGTTGGAAGGGACCTTAAAGATCATTGAGTTCCAGCCCCCCTGCCATAGGCAGGGACACCTCCCACTAGATCAGGCTGCTCAGTGCCTTGTCCAGCCTGGTCTTGAACACCTCCAGAGAGGGGGCATCCACAACCTCTCTGGGCAACCTGTTCCAGTGCTTCACCACCCTCACTGTAAAGAATTTCTTTCTTATGTCAAGTCTAAATCTACCCCCTTCCAATTTACATCCATTGTTTCTAGTCCTCCCATCCGATATAATATTAAAAAGTCCTTCCCCTGCCTTTCTGTAGGACCCCCTCAGGTACTGATAAGATAGAAGAGAGGCATTTGTATCATTTAAGGCAGAACAAACATAAGAAAACAGATATAGACTAGGTGATTTAGGCAGCCAGGCATGTGTAGTTGGCTGGTGAGTACATGAGTAACAAATGTAACAGTAGAGTTTTCAGAAAACTAAAAAATATAGTGTACCATTCTTGTAGGCCACCTCTTTTGTTTCTGAGAAAATGCCTTAATTTTCACTGAAACTGGAGAAGCCTGACCTCTCAGTTAGTTTGTATGCACTGTGATTTCAGCGAGTTGCTCCACGTACCTATCAAGTGGCCACAGAACTGAAGTGCAGTATTCCATTCAACAGAATCTGAATTTAAAATTACAGCAAAACCCTCTGAACAAAGGCATCAGAAAGCACCCTGCTCTCTTTATTCTGTGGGTAATGTCAAAATACAATGTACTGATTTAAATTTACTGTTTGTGCATGCTGTTTGTGCTGAGTAGTTCTTTGTTCTAATAAGATGGATGAAGCAAATATGTAAAGGGTGTTTTTTCACTTATTTTTCTTTTTTTTTGAGTTGTGGGCTTCTTTTTCCATGTTGAGTAGTGAGGATGTATACCTGCTTTATTGCAATTAGGGCATTGTTACCTGATGGTGTTAATACCTTCCCAGAAAGTGGAAAAATTACTCTGTTCCAGTGAGGTGTGAGAAATTTCTAGCATGATACTAAAAAGAGTTCTTGGATACATTTTATACCTTAACATATGATTATGTGGTTAAAGTCAGTCAGAAAAGGCTGCATATGGGTTGTTAATTATAACTTTGCTAAAGCAAATTTAAGTCTGCTGTGTTTGCACAGCATAACTTAATAACATATGTGATTGTGTTGAAGTTTACAGTATTTTTCAAACTTAGCTTGGCTGGAAATGTTTTTTTCTGTTACTGCAATTTGCAAAACCTAATTCAGCCTTCTCACTGTGAGCATGTTTAAAACTATTGTTCTCTTTTTTTTGAGTGGCTGATACATTAAGTTTAAAAGTAAAATTTCAATACCATAAACCTATAATCAGTTGATGCATACAACTTTGATATGTGCAGACTAAACAACCACAGGTATGATTTTCTTTATCCTTCTATCCATTTAAAAAAGTGTTCCACACCTTAGTTGTTCACCCGAGGCAATATGCTCATCATTCTCTGGATTACTGTGTAGGTTGTATTGACTACAATTCTTCTGAAATAAATTTCCGACTCATAAATATATCACTTTGTGATTGAAAGATTTTCAAAAACACAGGATACTTTATGTACCTTTTTTAAAGTCATTTCACTTAGGCACAATTCCTTTGATCTACTGCAGATCAGCATGATGTTACTCTAATTCAGTGCTACTAAATAAATTTCCCTATGGAGCAGAGAACTGTATGTTCAGCTATTAACAGCTTTCTATCTTCTTATTGCAATTGATTACATTGTCAGGCTGTTTTTAGGTTTTAATCAAGCTAATTGAAAAGGCACAGATTTTGTGCTAATATATCTTCATAATCATGACCATATAACACTGTCTTCAGTTGTATTGTGCTGGAGGTGTAAATTAGATTTCTCTTCAAACTAGGCGTTAGGTTGCTGTTTACATGCTTATGTTCAGAAAGTTAGGAGCCTTTTTTTGGATCCTGCCTTGGTTGAATGAGTTGTTTTAAAGCCTGTTCAGCTAGTACAGATTGTGGAATTAGAAACAGTTGTTTTAAAAAAAATTAATAGTGTTTAGTAATTTAATATTTGAATACTTAAATTGATTGCCATACAAGACTGCCTCTTTTTTTCCAGTTTAAATCAGCTCATTGTAGACCTAGGTTTGTC
>VZTY01006787.1:16696-27279 GCA_013400935.1 Turnix velox | reverse complement strand
AAGCAGCTATTTCATCTAATTTTCTATTTAATTATCTGTTTGCTCCAAATTTGTTTCAAACTCTTGAGTAAATAACTAAAACAAGCTTTTACATCTTTCTTATTATTCACATAACTGGCCCACTGAGGTTTTTGCTTGTTGATGGGGTGTAGTCAGCACAGGGTACACAGCAAGAAAACAAATCAGGATGGAAAACAAGGTGACAGCTTTCTAGGCTATAGCATATTAAAAAGGCAGCTACTTTTAAGAATTGAGTCTAAAAGTTTAGCTGTCAGGCTAATTTTCTCTGGTTCCAGGGATGTGTTGTATCTGTGTGCCTACAGATCACCGGGGGAGTCTTTCCCCCCTCCACTTTCCTTGTATAAACCTAAATATACAAGCAGTAAACAGAAATAAGCTGTTTTAATCTGATTTAAAACTAATTCTGAGCAGAGTTTTATCCCATTGAGTTCCCCAGTAGAATTCACATCAATTTGGGTGCCAGATGGGAAAGAGGGGAGAGGAATAGCTGCTTGCTTTGACAATGATGCTGGCTTACAAAGAAGCAGGAATCTGGGATGTAGGGCTGCTTAACACCATGGAAATTAGGTAATAGCAGTGCTCCTGCCTGAAAGATTTTGACATAAACAAGCAAATACATGCTTGTAAAGGCCACCACTATCTCTCATTTAATTGATGAGGTGGCAAAAAACATCCTGCTCAGTTGGCAGGCAGAGAAGTGGGGTTTTTTTTTTCCTTTTAATGATGTCTAGCCACTGACTGACCAAAATCTGCACCTCATCCCTCCTACAGTGAAAACCCTAAGACCCTCAAAGATCTGCAATATCTGGATGGAGAAAAAGAAGTGGTTCTCTTTGGCCACTTTGCCATGAATAACAAGCTGAAATCCCCTTCATGCCCTGCTGGGAGCAAGCAATTTATAAGCCTAAATTGGGAAGGAAAGTAGAAAGTAATTCACTGAAAAATGAGGTTTGGAGATGGACTACTAAATCTGATAGGATTCTTTTCTATTCTTACTGCAATCTTCTCATGGAAATAAAAAAAAACAACCCTCTCAAACATGCTGAAAGAAGGAACAATATAAAGTTGTCCAGGTAGTTATTTCCCTTTTTGCAAAGCTGGGAAATGATGATCACAGACTAATAGCTAGAGGAATCAAATGCTGCTTGATGTCCTGACACTGCTCTCCAATGCAGAGACTGTGATTTAAACTATGATTGCACGAGCACATTTAGCTTTACTTCAAATCTATGCAACCAATTCACCTGAAAAAAAGACTATTTTTTTCTTCTTTTTTTTTCCTTTGAGCACTCTAAAAATAAAGAACACAAATATTAAGAAAATAATCTCCCTTAGCTGTGCAAAGAACTGATTCCTCTTGGATTTACAACATGTATTTATTGCAAAGGTTGTGAAAAAAAATAATAAAAAATTGCAGTACTTAAATATTTGGAATTTGGCCATTACAGTATGTTCTGTTGCTGTAAAAATTCCAGCACTTTTATGGACCTAAAGCTTTTCTCCATTGATTCCTGATACATAAATTATAGCAGGGAATTCATATTGTGAAAGTAAGAGAAACCAGATGTAAAAAATTAAAAGGTTTGGGGCAACAATTTAAAGTTTCCCCATTTCTCTCCTTCCTGACAAGTCATAAAATCTATTGTCTTACTATTTGTGACATGGGACAATGCTTATGCCAATGCATTGAACTGGAATATAATAAAATTGTGATGAATTTATTGCCAGAAATGTAGCTTGAGTAGATAATTCATTAAAGAAAGAGAAGTTCAGTATCAGTAAATTCTCCTACTGTTGCTAATAAAATTAATTTAAGTGACTTTATTTAAAACCAGTTATAACCAGCTCAGTGCAGGCATCAGAAATTGCTGCTTCCACCCCACCAAGAATGTTCCTGCTCAAAATCTAAGAAGGGGGGGAAAAATAAAAGGATTTCATTAACATTATAAAAAAAAAACCCTAAAGCCCTGCAAGGTTCTCTCTTTATCTATAGGTAGGGTAACAATTCATGGTTCTAGGAGAGATTATTTGCAGCAGCTGGGAATTTATTTTATTCATCAGTGCCTCACTAATCCACTGCCAGGAATCCAGCAGCATTTTCACAAGTGCTGATGCAGCAGGTACCACCAGTTTCAGAAATGAAGGCTTTAAAACTCTGTCCTGCAAAGAGCTCAGTGCTTTTGCTTGGCAATTTTTCAGCTGTTATCCCTAATGAAGAAATCATAGATGAGGGGAAAGTACTTATGGCATACATAAATGAGCGTGATTTCTAACCTCCTGTGAAGAAGCAAGTGATACAGGCAGTGGATGAATATTAATACTTTCAAGTAGCTACAAAATATGCCAAATAGAACCAAATATGCCATTAAACCTGTGCACTGCCATAATAACCCTAAAATCAGAATCATTTAGGTTGGAAGGGACCTTAAAAACCATCCAGTTCCAACCCTCTGCCATGGATAGAGAGACCTCCCATGACACCAGGTTGCTCAAAGCCCCATCCAGCAGGGCCTTGGACACATCCAGGGATGGGGGATTCACAGCTTCTCTGGGCAAAGTGTCCTCACAACCCTCAAAGTGAAGAATTTCTTCCCAATATATCATCTAATTTTCCCCCCTGTAGCTTAAAACCATTCCCCTGTGATTCTACTCCCTGATCAAGAATCCTTCCCTACCTCTGCTCTAGGCTTCCTTTAGGTACCAAAAGGCTGCTCTGAGGTCTCCTTGGAGCCTTCTCTTCTCTACAAGATGTTCTGTGTTTAAATTCAGCTTGAAATTACACAAAGTACAACTGAGTGGTTAAAAAAATCCAAACTAATAGAGAGGAACATACCACAAGCCATATTATGATGTTAGGTCATCATTTCACAGCAGCTGCTAATGGGAAGTAGTGGACTCATTAAACCCAAAACTTAACCCATAGCCAGGGTCACCTCTTTAAACTGTTTCCCTCATGAAAACCACATGAAATATTAGGTCAAATGCTAGAACACAAGAGGAATTAAACTATTCTAGGACTTCAGGTCACCAAGGAAGAGGATGGTGGCTGACAGGAAGCAAGCAACACTGCTTAAAGAAAAAGCAAAAGGCAAATTGTGCTTCCAGCTCTAAAATGATGGTATAAAAGATTCCACTAAAACACAGCACAGCTTAAAAAGAGGATTAGCTTCTCTGACAGAGCAAGGTTTACCTGATGGAACACAGGCTCCTTCAAATTCAAGTAAACCTGTGAAGATGAAAAAAAAGAAGAAATAATTTGCAACAGAGAATAATCATAACATTATCCATTTAAACACTGCCAAGGCTTAGAAGTAAGACACAGGTGCCTATCCATGCACCATCACATTTGATTAAACATTCAAAGCTTCCTCTGGCAAAACCTGAGCCCTTAACTGCAGAATTATTTTAAAATTAAGAAGCACAAATAGAGACATTAACATCTAACATCTCCTCATTTAGCAGAGCTGCAACACAGACAAAAAAACAATTAAGATGAAGAAATTACCAGACACGTTCTCGCTCTCCAAGAAGAAAATGTACTCTGCTCTGATTTGTTCTTGGGTAATGTTTTTGACAATGCTTTAACATTCCAATTCATTTCATAAAAAAGACAGTAATTCCTCCTATTGTTCATGTTTTTCATTTAATTTCTGCTTTTGAAGAGAGAAGTGTATAAAAAGGTATAAATATTCCATAAATGTAAAAAAAATTTAGGAGGCACAGAAGAGAACAGGCAAGGATTTTGAAGGTAGATGATGACCTCTATTACTACTATTTTTTTTAATAAACAAAAGGCTACCAATAAAAATCATGAAGGAGATTCCATCTGTAGTTGACAGCCAGCATAAAACTCATTTTATTCATAAAGGGAGTATGCTCCATCAAGGAAGTGAAGTATAAAACACATTTTATTCATAAAGGGAGTATGCTTCACCAAGTTAATCATGGCACAGTTAAAATTCTTATTTTTTTTATCAGTTAAGTTCCTTTCTTATCATGGCTGGTTTAAAACACCAGTCAATAACCTGGACTGCACAGTATAGTTCAATTTTTGCAGTCTGCTGAACAGGATTATTCTTATTTCTACGGATGAATGAGAGCAAAGGAAGATGAGGAATGCAGAAGGTGTTCTAACAAATGAACTGCCAGGGTTTTTTTTTCTCAGATTCCTATTTCTTCTGGCAACTGGATTACTGTTTGTCTCCTTCATTCATGAATAAATGACACAGTGGTTTAGGCAGAAAGGATTTGGGTTTCTCTTGCCAGCAAACTGTTTTCCCAGCACAAGAATAATTCCTCCTTTTTGAGTCAATACTGCCCATGTAAAGTTCCTTCATCAGCAGCAAAACTGTCAACCTTCAGGTGAAAAATCCAGATTAAAAGAAGGTACTTACTATGCTGACTACAAAGCTGTATGTTATTAACAGGAAAAGCAGAGGATAATTGACTGTGTTCTTGTACTTGAAACATTCATACCTGGAAGAGAACATAAAGGGAGAGCAATAAAATTCATCACTTGTCACAGAAAGGATGCATTTGGCATCACCAAACTTGTATGAAAATTGATCCAAATGAGACTTGGTCCCTGCAAAGAAATTGTAGCTCCTCTAATAAAGATGCATCATTGCACAAGTTTGCCCTTCTACCAATAAATATATGAAAAAAAAATACAGTGTAAAAAAAAACCTTAATAAATTTGTGTAAATACAACAACTAGCCCAGTCAGTGGAAAGAGTTTGGGAAGCAGAAGTGTCTGAGAAGGTGCTTAAGGGGTGAAAATGGATGTCAAATTAGAAATGAGTTTAAAATGCAATCCAGCTGCCAAAACCCATTACATCTGGGGGATAAAGGGACTGCATTACACCACAGTGAACTCAAGAGATCTGTTAAAATACAAGTTGTTTATGGCTTCAGTATGATCACAGTGCAGTGAATTTGCCAGATTGGGTACTGGTAGAAGTGGAAGGTGAAACCAGCTAATTGCTCACAATATATAAAACTTCTGCATACATAAAACACTACAATTCAGTTATAGTCATGATGGGATTACAAATTTTTACATCTCAGATGGAATTTCCATCAGAAAAAGAGATTCAAAAAGTCAACAGCATCCTGGACTGTAAGATTTGCCCACAGAGAGTTTGTGGATACCCACTCTGGAGGTATTTAAGGCCAGGCTGGATGAGGCACTGAGCAACCTGTGGGAGGTCTAGTGGGAGGTGTCCCTGCCCATAGCAGGGGGGTTGGAACTAGATGATCTTTAAGGTCCCTTCCAATCCAAACCATTCTATGATTGCTCTCCTGTACTGGGCACTGTTCTTTTGTGGGCTTCTCACCACAAAAGAAGACACTGAGTTGTTGAGTGAGAGCAGAGGACAATGGAGCTGATGAGGGGTCTGGAGCACAAGTCTTGTGAAGTGCTGCTAAATGAGATGGGGCTGTTCAGCCTGGAGAAAAGGAGGCTGTGGTGAGACCTTCTCATTCCCTAAAACTCCCTGAAAGAAGAGTGCAACCAAAGGGATCCAGCTCTTCTACCAACAAATAAGCCATAGGACAAGAGGAAATAGTCTCAAGTTGCTCCAGGGGAAGTTTACATTGGATAGTAGGAAAAATTTTTATACTGAAAGTTTGTCAAGTGCTGGAAAAAGCTGCCAAGGGAAGAAAAGGTGGAGGTACCTTTCCCAGAGGTATTTATGAGACAGATAAAGAGAGCTATTGGAGAGGGTCCAGAGAAGGGCCACGAAGATGATCAAAGGGTTGGAGCAACTGCCCTATGAGGACAGGCTGAAGGAGTTGGGGTTGTTCAGCCTGGAGAAGGGTCAGAGGGGCCCTCATAGTAACTTATCAGTACCTGAGGGGGTCCTACAGAAAGGCAGGGGAAGGAATTTTTAACATAATATCGGATGGGAGGACTAGAAACAATGGATATAAATTAGAGGGGGATAGATTTAGACTAGACATAAGAAAGAAATTCTTTACAGTGAGGGTGGTGAAATACTGGAACAGGTTGCCCAGGGAGGTTGTGGATGCCCCCTCTCTGGAGGTGTTCAAGACTAGGCTGGACAGGGCACTGGGCAGCCTGGTCTAGTGGGAGGTGTCCCTGCCTATGGCAGGGGGGTTGGAACTCGATGATCTTTAAGGTCCCTTCCAACCCAAACTATTCTATGATTCTATGATTAGAGATCTGGTTTAGTGATGGTTCTTATCAGATTTAGGTTGATGGTTGGCCTCAATGACCTGATAATTGAGCAATTCTATGATGGTATGAAACTTGAGAAGCTCAAAATTCATAGCTGTACATGGAAATTCCAAATTAGGTCTACCTAATTTCTTATAAAATAAACTTTTGGAAATGGACATCAACAGACTAATAAAAGAAATAAAAAAAAATAACAAAGCAGGAATATCCAGGTTAAAAAAAATACAGATACAAGTGAGTACAAGGAACTACAATGCAAAATTACTTGTCAAATCATCTTGAGGAGGACTAAATGATGTATTCAGAAATGTCCTGCACAGAACCACTCCACCACCTGCCTTGAAGAAACTCAAAATGATTATTAAAGGCCTCTTAAACTAAACATTAGCTCGTTCTTCAGAACATTTTAATTACCAGCAAACACACACACACACCCTGAAACTTATTAGAGCTGTAAATGCAGTGGCAGACTCCAGTGCTTTTGAAGATAATAGAGCAACTGCGGCACAAAATAAGCATGATTATTTTCTCAAGCAGATTTTTATAGCCACTTCTCATCCTTTTCTCCAATCACATCCAAATCACACCAAACACATGCAAAAGCAGTTTCAAGAAGATAGGGAGCTACAATGGTGATATTTCCACTAATAGAGGCATTATGATTCTGGGTTTCAGTCTGTACAAATCATTCTAATGGCTGAGTCACAAACCTTAGGTAATTCTCAGAGATGATGGTTTAGTCTTAGAGCATCCCATTCCCACTGAATGGGAAGGGGTCCAGAGGAGGATCAAAAAGATGATGAGAGGGCTGGAGCACCTCTCCTATGAGAACAGGCTGAAGGAGTTGGGGTTGCTCAGCCTGGAAAAGACAAGGCTCACAGGAGACCTTGTAGCTTATCAATAACTAAAGGGGGGCTACAGAAAGGCTGGGGTAGGACTTTTTAATAGGATATGTGATGGAAGGACTAGGATGCAAATTGGAAGAAGGGAGATTTTGGCTGGATATAAGAAAGAAATTCTTGATTGTGAGGGTAGTGAGACACTAGAAGAGGTTGCCCAGAGAGGTTGAGGATGCCCCCTCTCTGGAAGTGTTTAAGGCCAGGCTGGATGAGGCACTGAGCAACCTGGTGTAGTGGGAGGTGTACCTGCCCATGGCAGGGAGGATGGAACTAGATGATCATAGAATCATAGAATAGTTTGGGTTGGAAGGGATCTTAAAAACCATCAAGTTCCACTCTATGATATTCCAGTTTTCATTGATACAGTTTGATACATTCAAAATCGNGTTGCCCAGAGAGGTTGAGGATGCCCCCTCTCTGGAAGTGTTTAAGGCCAGGCTGGATGAGGCACTGAGCAACCTGGTGTAGTGGGAGGTGTCCTTGCCCATGGCAGGGAGGATGGAACTAGATGATCATAGAATCATAGAATAGTTTGGGTTGGAAGAGATCTTAAAGACCATCAAGTTCCACCAGTTTTCATTGGTTGAATATTTGATACATTCAAAATCAAAGACAAAATTTTTGTCTCCTTGACTGCAGCAGGTTGATGTATCATTTGGTTTTTCCGAGTGACAGAACAAATTGTGCTAAATCCACGCCTTCCAGCAACAGGCAAGAAAAAGTCAACTGATATAATATCATCAAATGCTACATTTCTCCTGAAATTTAACAGGAAAAAAAATCATACTGGCATAGCATTAAGCTATCGTGAGTGTTCCATGACAGTCTCCCTGCACTCAACTTTGCAGAGAATGTTTTTCTTTCTTTAATTATCCAGATGAGTGGAAATAAATCTGAATTTTTCATTTGCAGTCAGTCTGAGCCACAGAAACACAGCTCAATTAAATCACAATTGTGATAATTGTGCAGTACCTACTGAAGGTGATTTTATCATGTCTGCTGTTTAACACAGAATCATTAAATATGATGGGTTGGAAGGGACATTCAAAGGTCATCTAGTTTAATGTCCTTGCAGTGAGTTGGGACATCCTGCACTAGATCAGGTTGTTCAGAGCCTCAGCAAGCCTGGCCTTGAATATCTCCAGGGATAGGGCCTCCACCACCTTCTGGGCAATCTCTTCCAGTGTCTCACCATCCTCATGGGGAAGAATTTCTTCCTAATGTCTAATCTAAACCCACCCTGCTTGAGTTTCTAACCATTTCCCCTTCTTCTATCAAGTACCAAGTTACACCAAAAAACACTGACCTCTTGTTTTGTACTACACAAAGTCTTCAATAAGAAGTCTGGGGTTTTTTATTGCTGAAGAAACACTGGTTGAACATCTCAAAATTAGCACAAACCAGGACTAAATCCAAGCAGATTCTCTAGCAGATAAATCACAATACTGAACAAAAGTGAGAATTCACTGAAATCAGTAGAAACTTCATTGTAAGCCCCACTATACACCAGAATGGACTTCACTTTTCAAAAGTTAACATTCTATAAATAATTGGAAAAAAAATTAACAAATACTTACAGGCAGTAGACAAACACACAACAACTGTATATCATTGGCAGCTCATCCAACAGCTATAAAAAAAGAAGAGACATTGAAAAGTGAGAAAACTTTTTTAAAACTCATTTGTCTGTATAAGTTAACCGGAGGCAAGTGTTAAGAAAACAGTTTTTAAGTAATTCAGATATTCACCTTTTTGACTGTACACATTGTCAAATCTTATTTGACTACTGAAAGCTCACTGCATGAATAAGCTTATTAGTCTGATTTTTAAGAATATTATGTTCCATAAAAAGCCCACGCCTTCAAAGGATAATGCCATTTTCACTGATCAAACTTCTTGAAACATTTCTAAGAATGAGCTGAGGAAAGTCAATATTGAATATTAACAACCCACTTATAGTCTGCTCAATACAGCCAGTAGCAATGTCTTATTTCTGCACAAACATAAGAGAAAAAATTAAATATTTTTTTCCATAAAATAAAACAAAGCTTTGAGGAAATACCTCAATATTTGCTTTTGTGCTTACTTCCTGATTTGGGAAACTTTTTTATATTGCTTTAATTCAGAGGCAGGGTTTGTTTATGTGTGTTTGTTGTGGAGTTCTTGTTTTATTGTCTTGTACATTGTCAATAAGGTTTTATTGCCTTAAATAATTCTTCTACTTTATATTGAGGAGTTACAGCAAAACCAGTAATATTCTCCAAACTTACCACATTAATGGGGATGGAATTAAAATAGCAGCCACCAGAGAGGTGATTTCTCAAGAATGGTTATGCTCAAAATTGCATTTATTTAGCATTAGAAAGGGAAAAAATATTAACAGCATCGTTTTTTTCTAAGGCTTTTATCATCAAAGATCATTAGCAAATTTCTCTTCATAAATATGTCCTGAAACTTAACCTACTTTTATGGCTGAAAATCATAAAATTCAGATTTATACAAATGGAACATGAATTCAGAATTCAAATATATTAAGCAAACATAAATAGTTTGGATGCTTTGAACTGATATATCAGGTTTGACTCTTTTCTAGTGTGGCAGGGGGGTTGGAACTAGATGATCTTTAAGGTCCCTTCCAACTGAAACCATTCTATGATTCTATCTTTAAGGTCTCTTTCACCCCAAACTATTCTATGATTCTATGAAAATAAAGAACTGGTTGCAAAGAAGACTTCAATCTTTTCCCATCATCCCTCAAAAGTTGTTCATGTCATCCCAGAAATTACCCTTCTACCAGTGGTACAGGGTAATCAAGTTTGAAAGGTTTTGCAGAGGCATCTGGACAGGATGGATGGATGGGCCAAGACCTATGGGAGGAGGTTCAACAGGGCCAAGTGCTGGGTCCTGCACTTGGGCTACAACCACCCTAGATTTGCTCTATTGGCTCCAGTACACCCATTCAAGACTGGGAAATGGAAGAGGGGGGTCTAAGGAACGTGCACCTTTGTGGGATGGCAACTGGAGATCAGACAGAACACTCACAAGGTCTAAAATGAATACCTATGTTCCAAAAATCATTATTATTCTAGTTAAGACTGACAATGCAGAACAATTCTGACTGGCTCTTCTGAACTTACTGACTAAAAAAAGTAGAGACATTGAATTGACCAATTCCCACTGATGACAAGGGAAGCACCAATTTCCAGCACACCTTAGAACACTCACAAGGTCTAAAATTAACACCTATGTTCCAAAAATAATTATTATTCAAGTTAAGACTGACAGTAGAGCCAGAGAACAATTCTGCCTGGCTCTTCTGAACTTTACTGACTTCCTGATTTCCTTTGATGATGGTTGGAAGCACCAATTTCCATAGTCATAGTCATCTAGGTTGGAAGGGACCTTTCAGATCATCTAGTCCAACCATCAGCCCAACTCTGACAAGCCTCATACCTGGACAGGGA
>VZTY01006787.1:0-15775 GCA_013400935.1 Turnix velox | reverse complement strand
TGGTGCTGTCTGCAAACTTGCTGAGGGTGCACTCAATCCCACTGTCCATATCTCCTACAAAGATGTTAAATAGCACTGGTCCCAGTCCTGAACCCTGAGGAACACCACTCATCACTGGTTTCCACTTGGACAATGAGCCATTGGCTGCAACTCTTTGAGTGCGACCATTCAACCAGCTCCTTATCCAGCGAGTGGTCCATCCGTCAAACCAATTCTTTCCCAGTTAGGTCCTCAACACATTATATGAAAATATTGTGATTCTATTTAAGAAGAACAGAGAGGGGACACAACTATGGCTCTTCTGAAGGTACTGACCTCAGTACCAATGCTAGAGGTAGGTCTAGGTAACCAGAAAACAAAAGAAAAAACACTGAGATGAAAAAAAAAAGGGGTAAAATAACTTATTCTAGTCTCTGCTGCTTGCTTTTAAGGCAAAACTGGAGGAATTTTAAAATGAGTAGAAAGACAGTATGATTTCCCAAAGGATTCAGAGTCTTCTATCAACATAAGCAATTGACTACAGCTCTTATTTTAAATGCAAGTATATACTCCTATACATCTATCAGTGGAAAATCCTAATAAAACATGACTTGCACTATTCTTTTGTTGGACAATGATCCTTGAGGAGGATCAATTCATGTTCCACAAGTTCCACCCAGCCAAGAAAAGGCAAGGTGATAATATGTTGAGGTACACACTAAAAATGGATTCCATACTCATCAATACTCACCTGCATTTCATACTTCAGGGTCATGTGGAAGCACCAAGATCCCAATCCCACAGCTGAAAACAAAGCAAAATCATGGTTAACATAAGAGCCTACACGGAAAACTTCCAGGTACATAAGTTAATGAAGTTTACCAAGAAAAAATAATTAAGAAATCAGCATCCCATATCAGAGACAAAAGCCTGGTTTTCCACAGGTTTCTAGTTTACACTTAAATAATCAGTGATGTCCTTAAATTTATATTTTTTGGGTGGTGGTTGTCCTCTTTGCCTCCTGTGAAGCGGTGCAATCTCAGTGAGGAGTACAGAGAATCTAGAATGAATGGAATATTATCATCCTATTCCTCTTCTTCCTTTTTTTCAGTGTAACCATCTCAAGGTTTATTTATCTCCATCCTTTTCTATCACAAAGGACCATTCAAGCTGGCATTCCTGAAATTCTGTGATATTTCTGCTCATTGTCCAGTTTTAAAAGGTAAATTTCATCGGATTTTCTTGCTAGAAGCAGAAATGAACTGCTACTAGAAATCAGAAATTCAAACCCCACACAGTAGGGATTTATTTTGTGAAACGGGATCAGTGTTTCTGAGCCATTCTCCTTTTCTGCAATGAATTTTATTTATTTGAAGCATTTGAATTTATAAACTCTGAATTTACTCCTGAAATTACGAGAGAGACTGTCTCTTAAGACAAGGCCAATGTGTCTTGGAAGTTGGTTTAGAGCAAAGCCAATATTTAATGTATCATCCATTACTTTAAAATGTTATCAGTTCAGTGCTCTCGTTAAGCAGCAGTTCATTTTTATTTGGCAAGAACAAGGACATTAATGCAATGTCTTGTCTTCTTCCAAGAAATTATGGTTTCCCTCAGACTCTAGCTTCCGAGAAAGCTCCATAATTTGCACTTCAGCCTCAAACACTGGGCACTGATGCAGTGATTCTGTGATTCTACACACATTTCCCTGCTGTATGAACAGCTTTTTACCTAAAAAATAGTGAATTTTATAAAAGATTACCAAGATTGTTGAAATACAGATCTGAAGATAAATCTTTTAGACCCCTATATGCCCCCCCTATGGCAGGGGGGTTGGAACTCGATGATCTTTAAGGTCCCTTCCAACCCAAACTATTCTATGATTCTATGATTTATCACACATACTCAATGGAATATCTAACCATGTAAGCTTTAATGAAATATACAACTGCAACAAAACTAATATTTAAAAACATATTGCCAAATCTTTTAATGACATTAATTTTCTGGCAGAATCAAGCCTGGTTGTCTAGCAGAATATAAAGAACCATATGGACTTCTTTAAGTTCTGATTGAATTGTTTTGATTCTGGAAAAAAAAAATCTTTCTAAACAATAAGAAACAGCTGCTTTTTGTCTCAAGATTTTAATGAGAAATACTCATAGTAATTTTTCTAAGAATATTCTAAGAATTATTACAATGACAGCTTGTGCTGTAGAAAAAAAGACATGAGGAGCATAATTAAAAGAGCAACATCCATTATGCAGGCTGTCACAGTGATTTCAGTATCTTCATGATCCAAACTCTTATGATTTGTAACAATTATAATTTTCAAATATGGGCAAAATCATTGCATAAGAAATTTTGACTGAATTGTATTTTAAAAAAATATATTGAGGGTGTTGTTTGTTTGGGGATGTTAGTTTTTTATTGAAGAGAATGGTTGTTCATATTATTTGGGTTATAAATCTCAATAATCAGCTACTGAACTCCTCCCCTTCCTCCTACATGATTAGAAGCAGTTACCTCCAAATTGTCTTTACTTTCCAGATTTTGCAAAAGCCAAGAACCCTGCAGATATTAATGTTTTAGGTTGCTAATCTCATTACTACAGTTAATCTCTAAAAAAATAATTTTAAAACTTCTTGCTTCTTTATGAATGATCACACTTGGAGTTTCTTGGATTATAACATTTCACCACGTGCTGGAGAACGATGCTTTAGCTATATTGTGTAGCAATAAGATAGTTATCTGAACCACTAAATTTTGCTGAAAGATATCAGATGCTCCTTATTAAAGCCATCAACCCAGCTCTGATAAGAGCTATCACTAACCACATCTCTAAGCTCTAGGTCTACTCTTCTCTTAAATACCTCCAATGCTTCAACCACCTCCCTGGGCATCTTGTTCCAATGCTTGATAACCCTCTCGGTGCAAAATCTTTTCCTAATATCCAGTCTAACCCTTCCTTGATACAACTTGAAACTGTTTTATCTTGTCCTATTGCCTGTTACTTGGGAGAAGAGACCACCCCCCAACTATACTCTCCTTTGGGGGGTTGCAGAGAGCAAGAAGGTCTCTTCTCAACTTCCTTTTTTCCAGGCTGAACAACTCCATCTCCCTTTTTCTCTCTACAACATGACTGACAGGAGAGACTTTGGCTATTCCCAGAGTTCAACTCTAAAAGCAGAATGTGGCTGGGACTGTCCCCAGATACTCTAATGCAATTCTAGGACATTAGAACTTTTTGCAGCATGACTTTGGACTCTTAGAAGGATAGAAGGGTTTGGGTTGGAAGGGACCTTAAAGATCATCTAGTTCCCTGCCATGGACAGGAACACCTCCCACTAGACCAGGTTGCTCAATGCCTCATCCAGCCTGGCCTTAAACACCTCCAGGGAGGGGGCATCCATGGTCACTCCTTTGCCAGAGCAGCTCCCAGGCACAGTCCAGCAGCCAGAAAAAGCCATGACCCTTGCCCAGAAGGAAATTTTTATGTGATAACCTTGATTTGGAGGCTACAACAAACAGACACAGGCTGGTTCATGCTCCTTAGCTTCAGAACTCAGGAATGTTCCTGAGCACTTTTGATTCACCAACATCAACATGGCCTAAGCACTTTATAGCTGATAGAAAAGAATGAGAAAATTAACTTTGACTGAAGGGCTTCTAACAGAGTTCCACTGGAAATGAAGTTCACTAAATTGTTTACAGGTTCCTATGGCCATGTCCAACAGAAAAGTTTCTCATCCTTTTTTTTCCTTCACTTGAATGACAGCTTGAATGACTTAACCCTATTAAAGAAACCCAAAGAAATATAAAACAAAACAATCACAGAATCACATAGAATATCAGGGATTGGAAGAGACCCTCAAGAGATCATCTAGTCCAATCCTTCAAGTATTAGCTACCTACAGCAGCTAAGACGTAATTATGGGACTGACCCTTCCAAAGTTCAAGTTGAGCATCTAATAAAGCATGTAAATCCAGACTGCCTTTACTTATTTTCTTTGCTTAAAAACAGTTACACCTTTTCTTCAAACACAGTTTTATTTTTTAAAAAATTATACTCTTCCAGAATACAAAATCATAGAATCATATAGTTGGAAGGAACCTTGAATGTCTCCAGGGATGGGGACTCCACCATCTCCCTGGGAAACCTCTTCCAGTGTTGCATCTCCCTCATGGAGAAGAATTTCTTCCTAGTATCTAATCTAAACCTGTCCTGCTTTAGTTTAAAACCATTGTCCCCTCTCCTACAGCCATATGCTCTGACAAACAGTCCCTTCCAAGCTTTCCTGTAGGCCCCTTCAGGAACTGGTAGACCACTATGAAGTCCCCCCAGAGCCTCGTCATTTCCAGGCTGAAGAGAACCTTCTGGGAGTCAAGTTTCCCAGGATACATGAGAAAACAAGATACAATAGAACCTGATACAACACCACAGCATCACTAGGGAGACACCCAAAATCAAGGTAGTGACAGTTCATTGATTTCTCCATCTGCTCATTGAGATGCAACACTCTGCAGGACTTGCTGGAGATTATTCTTCATAATCTATAGGTCGATGAAATAGTCCTTTAGAGCTTAAAAACTATATTCAATTCTTATTAAGTTCATTGACAATGTGCCTTTTGAGCTAATCAGCAGTAGAAATAAGGACTGAAAACAATGTGCTGTATCTCAAAGAACTTACTGAAAAACACAACTCAGTCTCAGTATGAAGAAGAAAGTTAGTTGAACAGTTATTTAGAAAACCCCCTTCTTGTCCTGCCAACTTTGGAACTCAGCATGTGTGTGAAACACACAGTGCTTCCTTAATTCAAAATGCAATTGTTTTCAAGAGGAAATAAATGACAGAGATAAATTGCCCAGAGAGGTTATGGAAGTCCCCTTTCTGGAAGTATTTAAGGCCAGGCTGGATGAGGCACTGAGCAAACTGGTCTAGTGGGAAGTATCACTGCCCATGGCAGGGGGATTGGAACTAGATGATCTTTAAAGTCCCTTCCAACCCAAACCATTCTATGATTCTTTATATGAAATTGTAGGGTGTGAAGTGAAGCACTGAACATGGCCCAGTAAACCACAATGGAACTGACAACCTGCTGAATGTCTGGAAGTATCCAAGAAAAAGGAGCTGATTTGGATCAAAATAATGTTTAGAAACACTATTTCTTCTATCTTCAAATGCTAACAGATTTAATTTTAACATCCGTTTTTGACAGCTGTCTTTTAACATCCTGCAAAATCTCTGTAATGATTGAAAGTTGTCAAAATCTTACTAAAGTGCCCTCCCATGTGCCCTCATTTTCATAGCAGAAATGTTTAAGAATTTCTACTTTGACAAAAGAATCCTAGATGCCAATAGCAGGTTAAAATGGCCTTCAATGAAGCAAGGCATCAGAAGAAAAAATTTAATTTTATATTAAATTCATATTCTTTTAGAATTTAAGTTTATAGTTGTTTATTACAAACTTTCAAGTAGACTGAAATCTGTTAATAAATAAAGTTCTGTTTAACCTCTCATTTACTGCTTTTATTCTGCAATAGAACAAATGTTAAGAGGTTTTATGATTCCAAATCATCCTGTTCCTGATTTCAATGGGAAATTATAAAGTCTTCTATAGGTCTTTGGCTCATGGCTGTAAAACAGTCCAGAAGACTGAAGCAGGGACAAAAGAGAAGAAAAACATTTTTAGGAGTGACCTTTAATGTCAGGTTTCAACCTGTGAGATAAAAATCAAGCCATACAAGCATTTATTACTTCAGACAGGAGTCACAGGCATCTCAGTCACAGATGAGCAGAGCCCAGCTGGAACTCAGGACTGCCCTCCAGCCCTGCTGACAAACACACAGGCTCAGCTCCCCTTCATGGACACAAAGAACAGCATCAAACTGATGTCCATGGAATTTACTGTGAACAAAGATAGACCACTACTTTATTGTGTGGAAAAAAACCCACAATATGAGAAATTCCCACAGAAATTCCGATTCAGGGCAGTCTTGGTGTGACAGCTTGATGTTCTAGTCAGATAGTGGGACACTTGGTCTGTCAAGAAGTGTCACTGGTGGTAGCAGCCACAATTTAACAGTGAGTCCAGTCACAGAGCTTTACCTACTTTTAGAAAGAATGGCAGTATATGATGCTTTGAGCCCTCAACGTAAGAAGGACATTGAGCTGTTGGAGAGGGACCAGAAGATGATGAGAGGGCTGGAGTACCTTCCTTATGTGGACAGGATTAAGGAGTTGGGGTTGTTGAGCCTGGAGAAAATAAGGGTCAANAGAAGGCTGGGGGGGAACCTCATACTAGCTACAGAAAGGCTCAGGTAGGACTTTTTAATAGGGTCCAGGATGGCAGGACTAGGAGTAATGGATGCAAATTGGAAGAGGGGAGATCTAGACTGGATCTAAGAAAGAAGTTCTTTACTGTGAGGGTAGTGAGACACTGGAAGAGGTTGCCCAGAGAGGTTGTGGATACCCCTCCCTGGAGGTGTTTAAGGCCAGGCTGGATGAGGCATTGAGCAACCTGGTGCAGTGGGAGGTGTCCCTGTCCATGGCAGGGGGGGTTGGAACTAGATGATCTGGAAGGTCCCTTCCTACCCAAACCATTCTATGATTCTATGATTCAAAAATGACCTAGAGATGAGGTGCTGGGCAACAGTGGCTGACAACAAGCAAGCAGTGTGCTCAGGTGGTCAAGAAGGCCACCAACAGGATCCTGGTCTGTGTCAAGAACAACGTTGTGGTTAGAACTAGGGAAGTGATCAACCCCCTGTAATGAAAAGTGGTGAGGCTCCATCTTGAGTGCTGTGTCCACTTTTNCAACCCCCTGTAAAGAAAAGTGGTGAAGCTCCACTTTGGGTGCTGTGTCCTATTTTGGGCCCCTCATCCAAAAAAAGACAATAAGGTGGTGGGATGGGTCCAGAGAAGGGCAACAGAGCTGGTAAGGGGGCTGGAGCACAAGTCTTATGAGGAGCTGATAAGGGAGCTGGGGGTGTTCAGCCTGGAGAAAAGGAGGCTGAGGGGAGACCACCATGCTCTCTACTACTCACTGAAAAGGGGGTGTAGGCAGGTGGGGATCAGTCTGTTCTCCCAGTGAACAGGCTATAGGACAAGAGGAAACCAGCCTCAAGTTGTGCCAAGGGAGGTTTAGGCTGGATATTAGGAAAAAATTTTGAAACTGAAAGGGTTATCAAGCATTGGAACAGGATGTCCAGGGAAGTGTTTGAGGCATCATCCCTGGAAGTATCTAAGAGATGGGCAGACATAGACCTAGAGCTTAGAGATATGGTTTAGTGCCAGTTCTTGTCAGAGCTGGGTTGATGGTTGGACTCAATGATGTGGAAGGTCCCTTTCAACCTGGGCAATTCCATAATTTTATTCTAAGAATATGCAGAAAGACAACTTCAACAAATGCTTACACAGTTTCTTTACCTGTCTCTTTAAAAGGAAACCCTTAACCATCACAAATTCCTTCTGCCAAACTATTTTACACTGATAGAAAAACACATAACTCTTCAAAAACATAAAAAGCCTACAAGTGTCTGCTTAGAAAGTGTTCAGACAACATCNACTGAAAGGGTTATCAAGCAGTGGAACAGGATGTCCAGGGTAGCGCTTGAGGCACCAGACCTGGAGGTATTTAAGAGATGAGTAGACCTAGAGCTTAGAGATATGGTTTAGTGCTAGTTCTTGTCAGAGCTGGGTTGATGGTTGGATTCAATGATTTGGAAGGTCCCTTTCAACAAATTCTATAATTTTATTTTAAGAATATGCAGAAAGAGAACTTCAGCAAATGCATACACACTATTTCTTTACCNTGAAGCTCCACTTTGGGTGCTGTGTCCTATTTTGGGCCCCTCATCCAAAAAAAGACAATAAGGTGGTGGGATGGGTCCAGAGAAGGGCAACAGAGCTGGTAAGGGGGCTGGAGCACAAGTCTTATGAGGAGCTGATAAGGGAGCTGGGGGTGTTCAGCCTGGAGAAAAGGAGGCTGAGGGGAGACCACCATGCTCTCTACTACTCACTGAAAAGGGGGTGTAGGCAGGTGGGGATCAGTCTGTTCTCCCAGTGAACAGGCTATAGGACAAGAGGAAACCAGCCTCAAGTTGTGCCAAGGGAGGTTTAGGCTGGATATTAGGAAAAAATTTTGAAACTGAAAGGGTTATCAAGCATTGGAACAGGATGTCCAGGGAAGTGTTTGAGGCATCATCCCTGGAAGTATCTAAGAGATGGGCAGACATAGACCTAGAGCTTAGAGATATGGTTTAGTGCCAGTTCTTGTCAGAGCTGGGTTGATGGTTGGACTCAATGATGTGGAAGGTCCCTTTCAACCTGGGCAATTCCATAATTTTATTCTAAGAATATGGAGAAAGACATCTTCAACAAATGCTTACACAGTTTCTTTACCTGTCTCTTTAAAAGGAAACCCTTAACCATCACAAATTCCTTCTGCCAAACTATTTTACACTGATAGAAAAACACATAACTCTTCAAAAACATAAAAAGCCTACAAGTGTCTGCTTAGAAAGTGTTCAGACAACATCCAAAGCTGCTTTTCTTTCACACATCAGCAAAGCTTGTGTAATCAAAATACCATGAAGCTGTACTAGTTTGTGTTACACTTTAGTTGGCATCAAGAACACTTTTAGCACAGAGATATGTGGTTTTTTACAATGTTTGCCTAAATACATGAATGTGCCAACCTTAAAAGTAACATTTACAATAAACCACTCTCTTATCAATGAGAAGACTGGGAAATACAGCCTCCAGAGAGATAGGACAAACACAGAAACCCTGTGAAACACAAAAATTCTTCAAAATCTACTCTTAAGACTGGACTGCCAAATCTGAACCATCTTTTAACATCTTTTCTCACAAGAAACAAGACTTCTAGTTGCATAATCAGTGTTTTAAAGGAAGTTGTTTCTTTTCTTTGCTATGTTAGATAAAATGGGCTGCCCTGAAGTCAACCCACAGTCACATTTTTCTTCCATTCTCCCAAAACCTCCCAGACATAGTGGTACTTTGGTTGGTGACATATGCCAAAGAGGAAGTGAAAACAAATTCAGACTCATCTAGAATACATTTCCAGTTCCTTCAAGATATTTTCCATTTCTTTTTATTACTGTTTCTTGCAAAAATCACAAAACCACTAATATAGTGTGATACTGTTTGGATGTACCACACAAAGGACATCTTCTGTAAATCATTTGAAACACATACAGTGAGTTAAGATGAACTGAAGAAGGGTTTACAGCTAAAAAAGGGACAACTAAAAACCCCATAAAGTTATTTGGTGCATTCTAACTTCGTGTCCTTCCAACAAATGTTGGCAGTAGGTCAAGAGAGGTGACTCTCCCTGTCTACTCTGCTCTTGTGAGACCCAGGATGTTGCATCCAGTTCTGGAGACTTCAGCAGGTACATGAACATGCTGGAGTAGTGACAAAGGAGGTTATGAGGATGATGAGGGGGCTGGAGTATCTCTCCTATAAGGACAGGCTAAGAGAGTTTGGGCTGTTCAACCTGGAGAAGGCAGAAAGGAGACCTCATAGCACCCTACCAGTACCTAAAGAGGGCCAACAAGAAAACTTGAGAGCTTCTTTGCAAGGCCATGGAGCAATAGGACAAGGGGCATGACTTGAAACTGGTGGAGAGTAGGTTTAGATTAGACATTAGAAAGAAGTTCTTGCCTGTGAGGGTGGTGAGGCACCACCCCAGGCTGCCCAGAGAGGAGATGGAGGTCCCATCCCTGGAGGGCCAGGCTTGATGGGACTCTGGGCAACCTGATCTAGTGCAGGATGCCCCTGCTCACTACAGGGGAGTTGGACTAGATGGCCCTTAAAAATTCCTTCCAACTCAATGTATTCTATAATTTCCTGTAAGCGTTAACAAGAAGAACAAATTGAGGTTTACATTTCACAGGTACAGGATTTAGATTTTACCACTTGGTTTATTAATATCTGGATATTATTTCTTCACATCTGAGCCCCCTTTATAAAGAAAGAGCAAATAAAGTTTCACACCTACCTGTGAGACACAAATAAGCAGCCAAATACCGCTTTTCAAGGCCATCTTTATAGGTCTGAATCGCACCATAGAGTGGAGGTAGAATGAAAATCAGGTTACTCACTGTGTTCCCTGGAGGAGAGAAATGAAAAGGAGAGATTTAGAGTTGCACTCAAAATGCCACATGAGCTCATTAAAAGCAGTTTCAGTAGTTTTTAATTGAGAAAGGTACAGCTTTTTGGATGTTGTCTTCTCCTTTCACATTTAATTTTGCCACAACACACTTAACTTCAAAGCTGAGAATGTTTCAACTCATTTGCTGTTTTCCACATGTTTGGATAGCATTAAAATACTGATTTAACAACAACAAAAAATTACCTTAAATAGTTCTTACTTTCTTGGCCAGAGGCAGCAAAACAGGGTTACCTTGATTGCACAGCTCAAAAATTACACCCCAATTCCCAAAACCCAAATAGTTCAAGCCTGGTATTTTAAGGGAGTTGTTTGTTTTTGATTCTCTTAAAGCTATTCTTGGAACTCTCTCCTCCACACTCCCTTCAGATACTTTAAGGTCACTGAGTGAGCTGCTCCCAAACAAAACCAGTTCAGTCTTTTCTGTTAGTGTGATAGTCACCAAGTATATTTAAGAGGGTACAAATAAAATCACAAAAAAAATCTGTACTTCACGACTGATCAGAATGACAGGAAACTGTCAAAACTCATTCAGGAGTGATTCTATCTACTCCACTCACATGAGATCCCAACAGATCCAGATTTAGAGTCCTCAGCTTTTTTTGAAAAGACATTGACCTGTTGGAGCAGGGCCAGAGGATGCCCATGAAGATGATCCAAGGGCTGGAGCACCTCTGCTACAAGAGGAGGCTTAGACAGTTGTGAACATTGAGTCTGGAGAAGTCTGAAGTTCTAAAGAAAGCTGGGGGGGACTTTTGATCAAGGAGAGAAACTACAGAACAACGGTGAATGGTTTTAAATTGAAAGAGGGGAGATATTAATGAGTATAAGAATTAAAGTCTTCACTGCAAGGGTGGTGAGAAACTGAAACAGGTTGCCCAGAGAAGCTGTGGCTGCCCCATCTCTGGAGGAGTTCAAGGCCAGGCTAGACAGGGTTTGGAGCAACCTGATCTAGTGGAAGGTGTCCCTGACCATGGCAGGGGGTTGGAACTAGATGGTCTTTAAGGTCCATTCCAACTCTAACCATTCTATGATTCTATAGGAAAACATGTGGCAGACATCAGAGAAAGCAAGAGCTAACCAAGAGTCCAGCCCTTGTTTGTCATCATACCATGATGACTCTTCTGGCATTGGGCAGATAAAGGAAACTTTGTTTCCTTTAAGACTCCCAATCTGACTCCCATTCTGGTGTTTTTTTTTTTCCAAACTTCCCTGGCCTATGCACAAGTACAACGAAATACTGAGAAGTTTAAGCAAAGCATAAGGAAATGATACATTTCTCAGCAGAAGGGATGTGGACTCAGCTTTTAATTTATGAAGGCAGGATGCTGCATTCATAAATCAGGCTGCAACTTACACATGCTGACAGTTCAATATATACAAAACTGAAGCTCTAAAATCCAAATATCTCAATGAAAAATAGAGTCATAGAATGGTTTGGGTTGGAAGGGACCTTAAAAATAATCTAGTTCCAACCCCCCCTGACATAGGCAGGGGCACCTCCCACTAGACCNCCCCCAAGCCTTCTCTTCTCTCCAGCCTGAAGAATCCCAACTGATTCAGCCTGTCCTCAGAAAGGAGGTACTCCAGCCCTCTCATCATCTTTGTCTCTCATCATTGTCTTCATCATCATGACCTCTCATCATTGTCTTCCTCTGGACCCTCTCCAACAGCTCAGTGTCCTTCTTATGTTGAGGATGTACAAGACTATGTCCAACAGTTCAATGCTCTTCTTACACTGAGGATGTATGAGACTATGGAGAGGCAAAGAACCCTGCCTCCCCATTTCTGGCCTTCTATATTCAGCAGAGCAACTCACAAGAACTTCATTTTTTCGAAACAAATAACAAGAGTAAGCAGTCCATGTCTGAATCACTCTCTTAATTCAACTTAATTTGAGTTTTTAGGAATCGGATCCATACCTAAAAGTTAAAACTACCAAACTATGATCACAATACTTCCAACTATTACAGCACCTCCAAGAACAAAAATCCATCCTTCACAGCTTCACCTAAAATTCAAAGCTCAATGGAAAACAACCTGCTTCAGAACACACGAATATAAATACGCAGGAGCGTATTTAACAAGTCAGCTTTTCTAAATTCTCATACAAGTACACTGAAAGAGTCTTCTAGACTGAATAAAAATCCATCTGATATTTATCACATCTTCCTTATTGATTTGATATCATCTCCTGTACAATCCTGAATTTTACCAAGTTGTAACAAGTGAAAGAAAGATGTGCCAGAGATCTTACTCTTCTCCTCAGCTCAGGATTATGTTCCTCCACATAAAAGAAGCCCAGCTGCAAACAAAATAGTTCAGCAAAGACATACAAGTTCATACCCATATGAAAGGCCTTTTTCATGCTTAAATTCTTTGGGGACTCATTAACCTTTTACCACATTCCCCACAGTGTTGCAACGGGCAGTGACTCACTTGGAGCAAAGAGTGAGTTTGGAAGAAATTCACTAAAACCCCAGATCGTGTGGCAGAATGACCACTACCATGTCCTCCCACATGACCTACAAAGGCATCATCCAGCTCTGAAACCCTCAGCCTAGGAAGGACATGGACCTGTTGGAGAGGGTCCAGAGGAGGGCCACAAGGACTATTAGCAGGGTGGATCACCTGTCCTTGCTGAGAGAGTTGGGGTTGTTCAATGTGGGGAAGTGGATGCTCCAAGGAGATCTCATAGCATCCTGGAGACATTCAAGGTCAGGTTTGATGAGGCTCTGACCAACTTCATCTACTGCAAGATGTCCCTGCTTACTGGACTAGATGACCTTTGAAAGACTCTTTCAACTCTATGATTCTATGAATGAATAGAAGTCAGGATAACCAGCATTCAGCTTCCAGAGCAGTCCCCAATTAAACCCATTTTCAAGAGAAATTATTAGACATTATAGAAATGTCACCATTCAAGGTTACTTTGCTATGAAACTGCCAAAAACTTGTCAACAATTCAAATTTCAAAACACTGAACAAAAGAAATAGCATCATGTTTTTTATTCACTTTAGAATTGAGCTGCAGCAGGAAAATGACCTTCAAGATGGATGCAAAAAACGTAAAGAGATTGTTGTGTAGGAAAACAAAGGTTTCAACACTTCCTGCAAAGCTGTAATTACATTAAATTACTGAAAATTTACAAACATTTAATCTAGGACCATCTTGCTGAGAGAGGAAATACCGTAGAGCTAATCTAGCTGTAAATTCCTGCCACTCCTCTGCACTTTTTGGCCCATTATTATTCAGAGCATTTTTAGCAAGGATTGGGCAATTTGATTGGCAAAATATAATTATTCAAAGTTTTGCAGGCTTTTTTTTAAAAGGGAAATGATGCAAAGGAACAATAGCATGCTGCTACCAAAATTGCTTCTTTCAAGAACATAAACTCCAGGGGCTCTTTCAAACACAAAGTCTCCAGGAATGGATATTCCATAAAAGTCTTTACAGGATTATCCTCACACAGAATAGATTATTAAGTCACTTAAAGGGATTTTTACTAATTCAGCTTAAAAAAAATGGCTGTGGGATATGCAGAGAGACTAGAAAATGCTACCAAGAATGGCAAAAAAAGGTTAACACAACTACAGAGTCATAACCTTCTAGTTAATTAACAAAAAGGAAGTGAAACAAGTTTGGAAGGAAATAGATAAGGAAGTTGAGGATAGGAAAGAAGTTTAACCATCAGGAAACCTAATCTTTTTCACCCAGTTTCCTTTAATAGAAAAATGAAAACACAGCATACCCGCTTGGAAGACCCAGAGGTTGGAGAATATGCAACTAAGAAACAATGTAGAAGGTATGTAA
Source organism: Turnix velox (assembly GCA_013400935.1). NCBI lineage: Eukaryota > Metazoa > Chordata > Aves > Charadriiformes > Turnicidae > Turnix > Turnix velox. Next base: position 1,783 of record VZTY01006787.1, on the reverse strand, counting down.
AATAATTTAAAAGAATATTGGTTATGCCTGCAAGAAATTTAATATATCAAAAAGCAGATGAAAGGACACATATGGACCTGAGGTCAACAGCATACAGCATTTTTATATTTCAGTACTGAATTCCTTTAATATTGGTCCAGGGAACTATCTAATTTTTTTATTTTTACTTTTTATTTAATGATCAAAGATTGCTTCTCAGCATTTTATCTGCATTGTGTCTGTCAGCAGAAGGCAGGACTAGATTATAAGAGGAAGAAATGAACTCACCTTTGGAAATGACAGGAATGGGATTAAAGTCCATGCTTTTCAATGTGAGTATGAATCCTTAGCCCAAAGGAAGGATTAATTTATCTGAAGGGGCAGAAAACTGAATTAAGATTGCCTGGTGACTGACTGACCATCAGCCATCACTGAAAGGTTGGCAACAAACCCCCAAAATTTATTTCCAACAGAGGCAGGGAAAATAGAAGTGTCTTGATAGAAGCCAATAGTAGGATACACTGTTATCTAGTTATCAATAAGAGAAAAAAGAAAGCAAATGAGGTGCAGAGAAGCATCTCTCAGATGAGAATGATGAACAGGAGCATCAGAAGGGACTAAAACTGCCCATTTCCACTGTCAGAACAAAACAACAGCTGGATGGAATAAAACAGAGCTCAGTAAATCTACCATGAGGAAATGCCAAGGATGAAACAGAGCTATTTGAAGCAAAGGATAATAATGCCAAAAGAATAAACTAACATCAAATAAACACAGAGGAAAGCCACTGAAGAAACACAAATGACTCCTTCCCAAAAGAAATTGGCAGCATCACAGAATCAGTCATAGCAGCGCCAAGGTTGGAAGGGACCTTTCAGTCCAAGCTCATCGACTCCAGCCATTAACCCAACTCTGATGAGAGCCATCAATAAAACATATCTCCAAGCTCTGTGTCTGCCCAGCTGTTAAATACCTACAGGGATGGTGCCTCATCCACTTCCCTGGGCTTTTTAATGCTTGACAATCTTCCAGTGTCAAATTTTTTCCAATATACAGTCTAAATCTGGCACAGCTTGAGGCCATTTCCTCTTGTCCCCTTGCCCATTCCTTGGGGCAAGAGTGTGACCCTCCCTGGCTACACTCTCCTTCCAGGGAGCTGTAGAGAGCAGTGAGGTTTCTCCTCTAGAAAAAGAAGGGCTCGTCCGGGATTTGAACCCGGGACCTCTCGCACCCTAAGCGAGAATCATACCCCTAGACCAACGAGCCTGTAATTTTTAGTCCAGGAATAACTCTTCAGGGGCAGTTCCTGCATAAATCCCAGCACAGCCTCTGAAAAAGCACTTGTGAGAAATAGGAATTCTCATCTTTCAATGAGGGACATGACTTTCTGCCTTCAGTAGATTTAGTGTCTAGGATGAAGAGCAATTCCACTGCAAAACACAGGGAAAGCAAAGGGAAAAATGCTTTATTGCAGCCTACAGAAGAATCACTGAATCATAGAAACATCTGAAGTGTTGTAAGGGACTTTTTAGATCAGCAAGACCAACCATCAATCTAACTCTGCCAAGAACCNAGATCATCAAGTCCAACCATCAATCTAACTCTGCCAAAAACCAGCATTAAACCATTTCTCTAAGCTCTGTGTCTGCCTATCTCTTAAATCCCTACAGAGATGGTACCTCAACCACTGCCCTGAGCAGCCTGTTCCAGTGCTTGATAACCCTTCCAGAGGAAAAAATGCTTGTTACTTGAGAGAAGAGACTTCCCCTCACCCCTCTTCATGCTACTTTCAGGGAATTACTTA